>ML779414.1:85149-101883 GCA_009831015.1 Picea engelmannii
TGTTGAGCTCTCTATAATCTGGACACATACGCCATGAGCTATCTTTCTTGAATACCATTACCATTGGTGCAGAGTAAGAACTTTGGCTAGGTCTAATAATGCCAGCCTCTAACATTTCTTCAACCATGCGCTCAATTTCACTTGAAAGTGTTCATCCTGATGAGGTCAGGAAGATAGGAACCAGATTGTCCTCAAAACAAGATGGATGTATATTAGATAATTAAAACTTTGGTGATGTAGTTGACATGGATGTTTCATATGATTGTGAGTTGAATTTATCTACTAACCTTGAACTGACTTTTTTTAAAGAAGTTGCTTCTCATGATGAATGGAAAGGAGCCATGTAGAAGGATTATGATGCTCTCATCAAGAATGGGACACAGAAGTTGGTGGACCCTCCATTTGGTACCAAACCAATTGGTTGTAAGTGGGTATTCAAGAACAAGTACAGATCAAATGGATCACTTGCCAAGCACAAAGCAAGGCTCGTGGAAAAATTGATTTTCACAGAAAGAAGGTGTTGATTATGAAGATAATTTTCCTCCCATAGCAAAATGGGCTACCATCCGCACTCTATTTTCCATGACAACACAAAATGGATGAAAAATTCATCAAATGGATGTGAAGACCGCTTTCTTGAATGGAGACTTGAAAGAGAATGTGTTCATGTCTAAGCCAAAAGGATTTGTTGTGAAGGGACAAGAACATAAGGTATGCAAGCTCATCAAATCCTTGTATGGCTTGAAACAAGCACCACCAACATGGTATGAAAATCTAACTAAGCATCTTTTGAAATTGAATTTCAAACATTTCAATCTTGACGATGCAACTTTGTTTGTTAAGAAAGTTGGAAAAATTGTTGTATATCTTGTATGTAGATGATTTGCTTATAATAGGGAACAATGAGAAGTACATTACATCCATAAATAAAGAGTTGAAGAAAGGCTTCGAGATGACATATCTGGGACATCTTCACTACTATTTGGGCATTAAAGTGATTCAAAATCCAAAGTACATATTCATCTCCCAGAAGAAGTACATTGGAGAACTGTTGAACAAGTTTGGCATGGCTGAGTGCAATCATGTTTCTACTCCAAAGGAATAGAACTTGAAGCTCACATCAAAAGAAGGGAATGAATTTGAGGATCCAACCAAATATAAACAGCTTGTGGGAAGTCTTATCTATCTTACTACCACAACACCAGATATTTCATTTCTTGTTGGCATTCTTTCCAGGTTCATGCAGAAGCCTTGTGAAGGACATTGGTTTGCTGCAAAAGGAGTTCTGAAATACTTGAAAGGAACTCAAGATTTTGGACTCAGGTACTCTAAGGTGGATGACTTCAACCTGATCAAATATTTTGATTCATACTTTGACGAAGATAAGGAAGATGGAGTATCAACTTCAGGCTATCTCATGAGTCTTGGATCAACAATTTTCTCCTAGAGATCACACAAACAATTAGTCCCAACAGATTCCACAACAGAGGCAGAATATGTGGCAGTTGTAGAAGTGACGAAGGAGATTGTGTGGAAAAGGAAAATACTTGAAGATTCATAGAAGAAATAAGTGAATTCTACTCCTCTTCTAGTTGACAATACTTATGCAATCAATTTGGCCAAGAATCCCAGATTCCATGATTGAACCAAGCACATCAACACAAAGTATCACTTGATTCCATATCATGTAGAGACCAAGACTATTCACTTAATACATTGTTCCACAAATGAAAAAATTGCAAAAATCTTTACCAAAGTGCTTGGAAGAGAAAAAAATTGGGAAGTTCATAATGATGCTTAGACTCACACACACCCCTTCGGGTTAAGGGGGGGGAGGAATGTTGGATGCGTAATCCTTTGAGGTTTGTTTTACATTCTACAACAGTAATGTAAATACAAAGCGTCATAGGTGATAGGAATGGTCACCCTTTGGGGAACACCAAGATTCATTTGTTTTTGTATATATACACCTATTATCTTAATGCCAAAGACATTGGCGTGGAGTTACTTTTCTACCCTATCTGGCATGACATAAGGAACCCAAACAAAAGGAAATCTAATATCTCGATCATCTCGAAGGAAATCTTGTCTTCTTTCCCTTTAATTGGAAATGGATTATCTTGGAAGATTGGTAATGGCCTAGTACACATTGGGGTGGATCCTTGGCCTAGAAGTGATGTTTCTCATCTACTGCCTCAAAACATTATAACATCACTTCGGGAACAAGGGATTTTTATTATTAATCAAGTTGTTGATCCTTTTTTTATAACTATATGGTCTCATGGATGGAAATCGACAGTATCTTTGGGATTGGAAGGGGTTGAAGGTAGACTTTGGGAGATGTATAGTGGTGCCCTTCAATCCTCTCATATATGTCTTGTTACTAGAAAGGATGAGTTGACCTGGGACCATGCTCCAACATGAGTATAGACCCAAATCTTGGGTATATACAACTGTCTCTCGAACTTGTATAGAGAGATTCAAAGTGGTGGTGGAAACGCCTTAATTGGAAGTTCAAGTGTCATGCAAAGTCTTGCCTTCTTATGTGGTGTCTTTTGGAAAACAAAGTCCCTACTTGGGATAACATTCAAAAACAGTGAAAAGATGGCCCAGGGTGGTGCCCTCTTTGTAAATATGAGTATGAATCGGTCACTCATTTGTTTATCTCATGCACTTTTACTTCACAAGTGTGGAGGGGGGTTGCTAGACTATTAGGCTTTGCTTGTAACTGACATGGTATACACATTAAGGAGGCACTAAATCATTGGGTAGCAGACCAATCCTCCTGTTGGTTTAGAGATTTGCCTCTGATTTTAAGTTGGGCTATTTGGATTGCCAGAAACAACAACATCTTCCAAGACAAGCCAATTCCTTTGGAAGTAGTTCCTATGCGTGGTATTTGTACTCTTTTCTTTTTTTCCATAGAAAAATTGTTCGGTGGGACCCCGAATTGTAAAAGAGATCCAAATAAATAAATCGATCCCCTGAGTGTTCTTTGATGGGGCTTCTCAAGATGATTAGTGTGGGGGAGGTGCCATACTTCATTTCTTAGATTATCTCCTTTATAATATTAATATGGGAATGGGAGTAGGATCAAACAATTATGCAGAACTAATGGCCCTAAAACTTCTTTTATTATTTGCTCTGGAAAAAGAGGTTAAGTCGTTACAGGTTTTTGGTGACTCTTTTTTTGTTGTTTCATGGAATGTGGGTTCATAAGTCTATCGCAATATGAGACAGGGGGTTCTCCTTGATGAAATCCTTATTTTAAAATCACATTTTGACTCTTTTACTTGTCAACATGTGTAGAGGGAGATGAATATGGAAGCATGTATCCTCTCTAAAGCAGGTCTTCTCATGGATTTCAGACAGTGGCACATAGCTAAAAGCAGGGAGGGGGAGTTATTTGAGTTCTACCATCGCCCTTTTATTGAGTTAATGCCCTCGACGACAACAATCTATGTCCCCTTGTAAACTCTTATTTTGATTGGCTCGTTCTGGAATGCTAATGCGACATTTCACCATGATTGCTAATTTTTGGTGGTGGTTGGATACTTTATTTTCGGCCTCATCTGTTATTCCAAGAAGGTGCTCCAGGAGTGGGATGGCTCCTCTCGAGTTTCGTTGTCACTCGGCTGTAGTTTTCGCTCTAGTTCCAAAATGACTCATGTGCTTGGCTTCACACAACCTGTACATGTTAAATGGAAATCAAGAAGACCATTATGATGGTAAATGTTTTATTTTTTATGTTTTTCCTTTAGAAATGGTCAAATACACACTTATACCTTGCAACAAGCCATCATGCTTGCAATTTTGAATACATGTATAACATGTATCTACAAATTGTAATTTCGTTTCAATTGTTGTAATAAAATTACACTTTTTTGCAAGGAAAAAAATAATAATACATGGATGGTTCATATTTAATAATTTCAAAATATTCTTCATCCTCGTCAAAAGAGGAGGGATGAGATTAAACTAAAACCCTAATCTTGAGTTGCAAATTCATTTGAACATGTTTCCTTGATTATTTTAAATAATTGTGACTATTAGGTAGCTAGAGAGGTAGTGGGGGGGCCCAGAGAGCCCATAATGATAATAGTGGAGGCCATTCAATGTAAGGTGGACTAGGTCCACTATATTATTAAATAAGGCTCACTATGGTAGTTAGATATAATACATGGGTAGTTAAATATAATAAATATAAGAGGACTTCTTAGAAGGTTATATTTCTATAAGATTTCTCCTTTAGAATGTTCTTTGGTGATGGTAGCACTATATAAATGGGTTCAAGAAATGTAAGGGGACATGAAGAGAAGTATTGTATTGTGAGATGTAGCTCCATAGGAGGATTCCCCCTCGAAGAGACAAGTGAACATGAGGGGATCCCTTCAATAATAGGATCCATTGTATGGTGTTGCCTTACCTCAAGGGTTTGGTAATAATAAAGTGTGGTTTCTTCTATATTGCTTTGTGGATCTATTGTGTATTCAATATTTGTGGTGACTATATTTATAGATATATTCATGTTATTAACAAGTGGTATGAAAACACTTTCCTTGGAAGACATTGTGGGCAAATATTTTTTATTTTTGCAGATTTTTTTTCGGAGAAGAAAAAACGACCACGACATTCCAAAAATTTTCTCTATAGTTTTGTTAAAAATTTGTAGAAACAGGTTATAGATATGATTTCCTCTCATAAAAACACCCAATTTGAAAAAAACAATCGTCTGAAATGGAGTCCGGGAAGTCAAGATATTGAAGTTTTAAAATTTGCAATTTTCAGGGTTTTTTATGTGGACAGTGACACGATTTTCGTTTTTGTTTATTTATTTATGTAGAATATGGAGGCCGAATTTACCAAAACAAATTACATATATGAGTTCCTCTCACAATTTCACCCAATTTAAAAAAAAAAAATCATCCGAAACGGAGTCCGAGAAGAGAAGTTATGAGCATTTTAAATTCAACAGTTTTTCAGGGTTTTTTCGAAAAACGCCGCGATTTTCTGCAGTAATTTATTGTTCTATTTTTTGGGTTTTTTTGTGACAGTGGTGGGACTGCAAAGTTCATAAATTTTCATAGGGTTCTCAGATGGCTATTTCTTCTCAAACTCTCAAATAAATTCTATAGATTATTGAAGCATTCAAAGCACAATTGTTTGACACATTGAATGACAGATTGGATGACTTTATAGATGGCCTCACAGACGGTCTCAATGATAGTTTTCGTAGTATTCAAGATTCATTGGATAACATGCAAGAGATGTTTCTTATGGAAGACATCAACGATGAATATAATCAATAAATATATGTTTGGTATGATTTTGAGGCTGATTGCAATGATTGGTATATGGATAGTTGTCATTTCTGGGATGACAACCATTTCCATATTTTATTTGATGACTCTACTCCACCTTCTATAGAGAACATCAATGTACCACATCATGAGCTAGTTATGATTACCAATTTCAAACCTGCATATTCTACAATGGTATTGTTCCTTCCAGATTCAACGTTGACCATTTTCCCAGTATGTGGTTGGATATTCTTATTTGGATCCACATGATAGGTGTCAGTATTGGGAGCATCATTTTCAGTTGGTTATTGGGTGCCGATATCTTCCGTGTGGAGTTCACATGAGCACTTCAACATGGTACCTTGGTTTACAATGGCGGTTGGACTACTTCAGCATGGTGGCTTTGATTTCTCAATGGGACCCTGGTTCTCAAGTCTATGTCATCACTATGGTTCACACTTATTCATGGGACCCTAGTTCTCTAGTCTACTTCAGCACTATGGTCCACACTTATCCATGGGACCCTAGTATATGGTTGTACATCAAGCATTGAGGACAACGCTTTCATAAGAGATATGGAATGTTAGGTAGCTAGAGAGGTAGTGGGGGGGCCTAGAGGACCCATAATGATAATAGTGGGGGGCCTAGAGGACCCATAATGATAATAGTGGAGGCCATTCAATGTAAGGTGGACTAGGTCCACTATATTATTAAATAAGACCCACTATGGTAGTTAGATATAATAAATGTAAGAGGACTTCTTAGAAGGTTATACTTTTAGAAGATTCATCCTCTAGAATGTTCTTATGTAATGGTAGCACTATATAAAGGGGTTCAAGCAATGTAAGGGGACATGAAGAGAAATATTGTATTGTGAGTTGTAGCTCCATAGGAGGATGCCTCCTCGAAGAGGCAAATGAACGTGAGGGGATCCCTTCCATAATAGGATCCATTGTATGGTGTTGCCCTACCTCAAGGGTTTGGTAATAATAAAGTGTGGTTTCTTCTATCTTGCTCTGTGGATCTAGTGTGTATTCAGTATTTGTGGTGATTATATTTGTAGATCTATTCAGGTTCTTAACAAGGTGTCTGCTTCTTCATAATAATAATAATGGAAAGATCTGTAAAATAATAATGGTAGATGTGTTCCTCTCCATGTTTGGATGGTGCAAGCCAATGGGATGGCCTTTGGATTTTGAACAGTTTAATCATAAAAATAAAATCATGGGAGAACAATTGATTCTTTCCACCTATGCATTGTATGGTGTTTGATTTTAGAACAAATCTTGTATGTGGGTGATGTCAATAGTGTAAGTCATGGTGAAGCAAGTGACTGCAAACCTCATCTGAACCAGACAAGGGAGTCATTTAATCCAACTAGGAAACCACGACCTAGGATATACAATGGTAAAAAATTTTTATTTGCTCATTAATACTAGCTTATTCAGTAATTAGTTCAAGGTCATTAATCTCATTAACTACATTGGTATATATACAAAGCAGGTACACCGTGCTCAAGAATAAAGTGGTGGGACAGTGAAAAGCTTAATTTTAGATGAACTGTTAGATATTGTGTTCAATCCGTCAATGGACGCAACTGTTTTTCCTTTTCCAAGAAAAACATTGTAGGCTTTATAATGAGGTTTTTCTACAGTTTTACACATATATATCCTGATTGAATGATCTTCTTGAACTTCATCTTATCCATTTTGTTGGTTCAGCTTCATCTTATCGATTTTATTGCTTCCATTTGCAAGGCAAATGAATGTGATCTTGATCAGCTACACAGTTTAGTGCATGGACAACTGAGACAACAAGATCGAAACAATGAAATGGCCCACGTTTAAGGTTTCAATGAGCACCATTGAATGTAAATTTGGCGCTTTAGAAAGCAATATTTTTCAAATTCTGTAAGCAAAGAGATATTTGTCTATTGAAATTATCTATACATTATTTAGATCTGCACATTCTTTTATCTGTTTCACATTTTGTTTTTCCATGGAATGAATACCTAGTAATTTTCTGTATAAAGAACAACTATTTATTTTTTCTCTTGAATGAATACCTAGTAATTTTCTTTGGAAAGAACACATGATAAATCAAAGGATCAAATAAGACTCACATGAAGATAACGTATATTTATGCATTTATTAGAGTTTTCATATTAAAGAATATTGTTATTTAATGGCTTGTTGGTGTTTATGCATTTATGACATTTTCCATATTAAAGCAATTTGTGTATTGGAGAAATTAACGAAAATGGTTAACTACTCGTGATTTGTTATATAATGGTCCGTTGATGTTTATGGATTTATTACAATTGTCATATTAAAACAATTTGTGTATCGAACATAGTTACCAACTTAACGAGAAATCTACAAAGTTTTCGTTTTTTGGGGGGTCCATTTTTTACCCCGTTTTTAAAAATGATGCTACCAGTAGCACCCCCCCTTCGTTTTTAGGTGGTTTTCGATATTTTAATTTTTTCGATCCATAATGTTTCCACATTATTTTTTTAAATGCTTATTTTTCATCTATTTTCAATTTTTTCAATTTTTTTTTTATTCAACGATGTTTTTAGTCATTTTTTCATGCTTTTTTCAATCTTAAAAATATTTTTTACCATTTACTTTTTTGAAGTAATGATTTTTCATATAATTTTGTCTCCTTAATTAATTTATTGTTCAATACTTTTTAAATATAGTGAAAAACATCAATTTTAACACATTTTTTACCTTTACTTCAATACATAAAAAAATTGTAGTTAAATAATATATATTTTTGAATATTTAGCCAAAAAATACACATTTTATAGCCATATATAATAAAAAAAAAACTATACATTTTGATACATATTCCCTAAAATAACATGTCAAATAAAACATTTTTATGAACATAATTGAACAAAAAAAGTAAAAAATTTATCAAAAAAAATAAATCATTTTCTTTCATATTTTTATACATTTGAAGTAAAAAATGACAACATTTAATAAAATTTTCCAATGTATAGTGATTCACATACAAATAAAACGAAAAAAATAAAAATAAAAATATTCATCACAAAACAACAATAGATACATCTTTATTCTTATTTTAAAATTTGAAAGTCAAAACATTATAGTTATAGTTCATCAAAAATTTGCAAAATTGAGCATTGTTTTCAAAGACATCTTTAAACTAATCAACAATATCATATATCCCAAATTCATCATTTTCAACAGACAAATTATCATCTCCTTTGACATCATTTTGTGCTTCCATTGTGTCAATTTGTTCTTCCATTGGTTCTTTGATATCCACAAGTTCTCCAAAGTGATCCTTTCCAATCATTCCTCCTAATGGTACGTGAGGTTCCTTTGACAATTTTGCTGCCTTTAATTCACTAAAATCTCCTTTCCTCAAGCCAACTTCTTGCATTTCATCTGGAAGAGCTGGAATAACATTAATTCTTTGTTGAATAAAATTGCACTGGATTGGGTCACTTTCAGTGGCTATGCAATTCATTCCTTTCTGTAGGCAACATGTTAATGTTGTACCTAATCACCAAATACAAAATAAATAATGAAGTTAGATACTGCAAAAAGACATAAATTAAAAATAATATAAGATTGAAGTATGATTTCATAAATATTAGATCATAATTCTTACCTGAACCCAAGAACAAATCCAAAACCCAATCTCCTTCATTTGAAAATGTATCTATAAGATAATTAATTAATGCTTGTGGTTTTTTATAAATGTTAACCATCTCTCATTTCAAATATTTTTCCTCGTATGTTAGCTTTCTAACCACAATATTGTATACCAATATACTACTAGGAGTCTCTCCATCCTTTGCAGTGGCAAGAATAGAATTATAAGAATCATCTTTTGTCCAGGTTGCAAGATGTATACTCTCAAAATCATGTTTAAATGATTATCTATTGGAGCTTTGAATATTAGGTTTGTGTCTGTAACATAAATAAGTGAAAATTCAATTAACTTGTAAATTAATACAATTGTTTTTTAATCTTAATTGCTAAACATACACTTTCAATATCTTAACAAATAAACTGCATCCTTGTCTTTTCTTTCCTCTTGAAGCTTGATTGAACTAATCATTGTTGTGTGTCTAAATGAAATACTAGAAATATCCAAAATGGTGATGTTGTAACTTCTGTAAATCCCATAACCACTTTATTGAAATCTTGGTAAGTATAAGGCTCAGTATCATATCCAATGTTTTGGATATTATAACCATGAGGCATATCCGCATTAACTAAGGAGCATTATTTTTAGGAACAATATTTGCAAATTGTTCACAATCACCTAATATCACTTTATATTGAACACTGTCGAGCCCATTCCAAATGTAGTGATCAAGGGTGTCATCAAGTTGAACATTTTGAACACGTCTCCTTTCTCTTTCAAACTTGGCTTTTTGAATAAAATTTTTGAAAGTTTCAGGTACTCCATATGCATTCTTCTTTGGCATATTTAATGAAACAAACAAACATATAGTTATATATCTATAACTATTAAAATAGAAATAAATTGACTTACAAACGAATAATATGAATGTAATAAATCAACATACATTTTTGAATGCAACAAAAAATTGTTTCAATACCACTGAAGAGCTTGAATCTGGATAGTTGAGCTTAACATCATCCCAACTTTCTTCATTCAACATCTTGACCATTTTCTTTTGTATTTTCATATACACCTTGTGACTAAATAAAACAAAAATAATGTTAAATTGAAAAAATTAATTTTCTTGTCCTAACATAAATAAAAATAACTAAACAAACTTACTTTTTAAATTTATCACACATTTCTTCCATTGACAATTCTCCCGACCTAACACGTGATTATATAGTTATGATAAGTTTATCATCCTTCAATCCTTGTATTGATCTCTAAGGTGTTATAGTCATATCATTTGGAAGATTTTTTATGTAAGGACCTGTCTGTTGACGCTTGAATCTGTCAGGACCGAAACGACAACCTCATGAGGACATTAGTCCCCCTTCGTTTTTAGAGAGGTGGTACTCCTCTTGGACTAAAAGATATATCTGTGATATCTTGGATTAGGAGAATGCTAGGAAGCAAACCCTAAATCTTTATTGCTTGAGATTATTAAATAAAATGATTCTTCAATAACCTGAGTGTAATCTTTATGTGCATTAAAAGAAAAGATTGAAGGAGGGCTTTAACATCATAATTAAATTGTGATCAACATCACACACAATCTTCTTAACAATATATAAATACATCGATATCTTCTTCATAGGAGAGGATGATTTGATCATCTCAAATAATTTTAACAGAGTACTACAGTCAAGAAAAAAAGAGAATTTGATAGCTCAACCTCAAATACTTTATATTCTAAAAACAAGGTTACAAAGCATAGTCGAGATCAACCCCGAAGCAATTTTTTGTGGAGTTTTATTTATGAAAGATGTTCTTCATTACAAAAGATTTGACAACCATATAGGTGGCTACAAATACTCCATGATCATATAATAAAAGATCTTAGAAAAATACAGGAATACCACTCAACAACTCAGCCTTGTGCTCAACTCTGAGATTCGAGCATAAAACTATGAGAAGTCGTGTAGAAGAATATATATAAAAAAATTTGGAGAAGATGGAGAATTTTTTCTTTTGATCAGAAGCTTGATTGTGTATCTATGGTTGTACCTTCTTCTTCCTCTGATATTTTTCCCTGCCTTGCCCTGCCCCTTTGACAATACTGATTCTTGGACCCCTTGATGAAGCCTCACTTCTCTTTTTAAGAAGATATTTTCTAACTACCTGAGCAGTTAGGGTTTTTTTTCTCTCTTGAAATTCTCATACAAGTTTCTTCTTGAAACATTCCCTTTAATTAATGTCTCATTAATTATTCACATGAATGAATTCACATCATTAATACAAGTACATTGAAAGTGGGTCCCTCTCCCCTTTTAATAAATTTTTTTAAATTAAATTTTTATTTTTTTAAATTTAATTAATTCTCCACTAAAAGATGACGACTATAATTTAATTTTATGGAAGTGAAAACCAATTTTTTTATCTATTTAAACCACTTATGATGTTCTCTTCATTGTCTTAGCTTTCCAATGATACACAATTTTCCCAAATCCGTCGTTCGGATCTCAAGATATGATCTTATGAAGTTGGGTTGTCACGCAGGTCCATTAAAATGCATCTAACTAATATTTTAATTTATGAGAAAAATGTATCAAATTTAAGCATTTGAAACCTATACCACCATATTCTACGCAAAAATACATTTCCAACGATATAAATTTTGCGTGATTCCGACACCCGGAGCTCAAGTTATGGCCTCTGCAAGATCAACGCTCAACCACCATCGATCAAGATTGATGGGCAAATGTGGGCCCTTAGATGATCTTCGTGCTTCCCTTCATAAAATTCGACTTTTTTGGTTTGAAAGTATATCCCACATGCATTGGAATATTAGATTCTTTGATATATATAAAACTAAGTGTTTGATATACTTAGCAAGAAACACAAGAAGAGAATGAACTATGGAGCTTGGAGGATTTCAACCTTTGGAAAATTGTTGAATATAATAATAATTTTGTATGCCCAGTGAACCACCAATCTTCCCAGTCAGCAATGATGAGTCACCCAACCAAATGTTGCCACATGTCATCACTTGGTAGGCCAATAATCTGCCCATAAGAATCTGCCATATGTCATTCAATAAAACCACGCCATCTGTCACTTTTTGTATGCTACCATGTGTCTTCATTAATTAGTTGCCATGTGGCACCATCCATTAACGTCCATGTGGATGTATCTCATTGGTTAATAAAGTGCCATGTGTCACTTGGAGATGTTCCTCATAGAACTTAGGATAGGAAAAACATTATTAAAATAATATGGCGGGTTCGTGAGTTTACGTGAATGTAGAGGTAGGTGAGGAAGTCACCCGCGATAATACATAGTAAGTAATGAGTGTGAAAAATTCTAAGTGTAGGTGAAGTGGAGAGGAGAGGTAGATAGTAGTAAAAAGAAGTTGTAAAATATTTTAAGTCTTGAGAATTGGTCGGATGGACTCATATAACATGAAATAAACATCACCAATCCTCACCAACCCGCGAACCCATGGTAACTCATATATTTGGCTAAGTGTTGGAGAAGTTACATACTAAAGAGTAGTAAAAAGAGTTGGTGCATTATGAAGGTGGTGTAAGTCAAAGTGCATTGTGAGGGTAGCGGAGATAAAACATACTCTTAAGAAATATCATCAACCCGCGAACCCGCGGTAAGCCATAGCAAATAAGACTAAGTCTGGAAAGTATAAAATGGATCATGTAAAATATGGAAAATGAAAAGATATATATGGGAAATAAAAGAAATTACGTGAAATTTGGGGAAAAGAAAAAGGGAAAATGAAAGAAATGGAAAAAATGGATAAAGAAAATGGAAAGGAAAACAAAAGGAAACGGGAAGGAAAATGAAAATGAATGTGAACGTGGAAAGGAAAAAGGAAAAATGGCTAAGTGTGGAAAATGGTAAAGGGAATATGAAAGTAGTGAGACAATGAGAAAAATGAGTAAGTATAAAATAAGAGAATGAATAGAGGTGAAGGGAAAGGAGATGAGAGAACATGTCACTTAGAACATTTTTCATATTTCTTCTTGTAATACCTCTATTGAACTTATGGATAAAAGTATGTGTATCTTGGTCATGGAGACTCTTATTTTGATTCCGCGAAATGGATAACGAAGTTGATACCGAGGGATATGCAATGAACATATAATAGTTCAAAAATATTCATCTTCCAATATCATTTTTTTATTATTATTCCAGGAGTGAGAACATATAGGTGACCAAATTTTGGTCAACAGTGTCTTACTTGTGCCACATATCAATGGTTTAGCCTTCTTAACTCTCTAATTTTTTATACTAATATTTTTCCATAGGGTGAAGATTTCATCTATCAAATCCCATACATTTCCAGTTCTAAATCCCATTTGAAAATAGTTATCCACAACTCTAAATATATCACTTACTTTGCGATTTTTTTCTTCTGTATTTTCATCATAAAGTGAGAATCCTATTTCCATACAACATTACTTCTGAAACTTTACATCAACATTTGATCTCTCCCCACAACATATTTCAGAAAATTCATGATGGATAAATCTCACCCTTTGAATGAAAGTCATAGACATTTTGTACTCATTGTCTCTGTTATGATCCCGTGCTAGTAACTTTACTTTTGAATCTGTTAAACTGACATAAATTATTCATTTGTCTGTCTCAAAAAGAGGAATATTGGGATATTATTGCATCAATTCTCTTCTAGCCTTTGCAGAATGATTTTCTCCAATCACATAATATTTGTAGTCAAAACATTTTGATCTATCAAATTATTCCCTCGTAGGAACTTCTATTAGGTCGAAAAAAACTAGGTAGTCAACCACATGTGCATATGGATTGTACCTAATCAATGCTTTCAAATTGTGAATATGAAAGTGATACGGTTTTCTAATTTGATATTTTTCTTTTCCTTTTGTGAGTTTATAAAGTTGTTTCACATTCAACTGAAATGCATGGCCATCATCAACTAATTTTGTCGTCCACATTCTATTTTGAATGACATTTTGTGTTGTTTTCATAATACCATCCTCTAGATCAACACCTGGTGTTATTATTTCTCTGCTACCTTTAAGACTTTTACTATAATACTATGAGCTAACGATGGCTTCTTGAACATTATCAACATTTGTTTTCTTCCTCTTATGATTTAAATGTGTTTCTTCTAAATCAATGATTTCTTCATAATCAATAGGAATAGACTCATCATCATCCATCGCTCTTTTGCATTTATCTTGTTTATTCTTTTTGTGAGAAGGAGTGATAACCTCTTTGGGACCAATCTCAACAAAATCTTCATTTGGAGTTTCTTCATTTTCAAATGTAACCTTTTTAGGATTTCTAGAATGAAGATTTTTCTTTCTTCTTTCATGTTCTTATATGTCTACTCTTGTAGGTTCAACCTCCATTACTTTCTGTTTCTTTTTCCTTCCTTCTTGTGTCTTTTCAATATGAAAAGCGTTGATGACATCTATGATATTATTCGTTGTAGAGTAAATCCCCATTAACATATGTGAAAGTCGTTCAACAAAATCCTGTAAAAATAAAATATAGCATTTTCATGTTAAATAAAATGAACACATTACCATGATACTAAAAATAATAAACGACACAAAAATAGAAATAAAAAACTTACATTGTCTTTTTCAATGTCATCAACGATGGATGCACATAATTCTGAAAAAACATTCATTCTTGTTATAATTGCCCAATTTGAAACAATATCTAAACTTGATATAAGTTATGTCTTATTTGACAAGTGCATAAACAATATTTGTGGCTGGCAACAAACATATATCTCGTAAAAAGCCAAGTGCCTGATAATTTCATTGCACATGTTCTAATTCAACACAATACAAATATATATGACCTCCATTGTTGCCTTGTTTGTCTTTAACAAACCAAGAATATTCCAGTTTGTTTTCACCTTCCATAGATTTCCACTCTTTAACATTCTTCATTGTCTTTGGTAGCTCAGGTATTATGTTATCATTTTGTTGCGTAACATTAATGGAGGTTCTAGTTTCATTTTTGGATGCCATTATTGCAGGTCATGATCTAGATATATTCATAGTTAATCTCTTTATTTCCATTTGTCTATCAAAAAAAAAAATAAAAAAATCAGGCCTTTTACATTATAGAAAACTAAAAAAAAAAAACATTGAATATAAAAACTAATTTAAAAAAAAATAAAAAAATTTGACCCATGGAGTTATTGGGCTTATGCTAGGACCGTGCCTTGGTCGTGGGGGCTAGGGCGATGTCGGGGGATTATGCCTTAGCCGCGGAGGGGACCACAGCTAAGGCACAGTCCTGTGGTACCGTGCCTTAGCCGCAGGCATCGCCCCAACCCCCACTGCCAAGCCCCGAACATTGCCAAGTAACCACCATGGGCCAAAACTAAAAAAAGTTAAGTAAAAAACAATAAAAAGACTATTTTTTTTTACAAAACTATATTTAAATTTGACTTTTTTTTTCAAAAAATCCTGATGATCCAGGTGGATATCGGTGGCCACCCACCTTTTCCAAATGGCTCAAAACAATTTTCTAGCAATTTTGGCAATTTACTATTTTTAGTAGGTTTTAACTTCCGAGACCATTTTGTGGGCTCAAATGAAGGTTTTTCGAGATAGAGGTTCTCAATGATATCCAAAGGCATAATTGAGCCCCCAAAATGAATCTCCTCGACGATACCTTTCCAATGAGCTATCACACGCCTAAAACGAAGATTGTATGCAAAAGTTACGACCCCGGGAAGTTGACGTACTCACTTACCCAAACGGGGCCCACATGACTTTTGACACTTCATCTCCTAGGGTTAGGTTTTTGGATGTCAAGGGTTTTTGGAATTCCTGCTTATTGTAAATA
This sequence comes from Picea engelmannii, assembly GCA_009831015.1. Taxonomy (NCBI): domain Eukaryota; kingdom Viridiplantae; phylum Streptophyta; class Pinopsida; order Pinales; family Pinaceae; genus Picea; species Picea engelmannii. Next base: position 100,932 of record ML779414.1, read on the forward strand.
GGCCTTCAGAGCCTCATTGTAATCATCTTCTTACGAATGCGAGTAGCCGTCACATCTCTTCTTAGAAATAAGCTGCCACCATTCTAGCGAGTGTTTCACTCTCTATTTTTACAGTCTCTGTACATTTCTTTCATTAATAGAAATCGTGCATTACTGTATATCTGTGTTTATGGTTGCATCTCTGATACATTTATGTTATATTATTGAATATCTGCAATATCTCTGTGCATTTCTTTATTATATCTCCGATCTCATTTCGTGCCGAAAATAATCCGGATCACCTGAGGATTTTGTTAAGATTTTTTAAAAATAGTCTCATTTTTTAAAAAAAGTTGGGTATTTTTTAGAAAAAAAGTAGAAAACATCTAAACAAATTTAAAGTTTTTTAATTTTCACATGAAAAAATATTTTGTGATTTAAAGATAATCTTATAATTGTTATTTTGGTAAATGGTAAGAATTTAAAAAATAACTAACCTCTGAAATGCTAGATTCTCCTCTGATGTTTTCTTGATGTTTCTCCCTTGTAGCTTGATCCAAATCCTTTAACGAATACTGCCCAAGATATCACACAATGTAAAAAGGTAAAACAATACTATGTATATATAACACAGATGAAATAAATTATTGTTATTATAATGAATGTGAGATAAATAAAAATTAGGTATATTGTCTACATATATACCTAAAATTATATGGATCATCAATATGTTTAATAAACGTGGGATAAATAAATAAACATGATAAATATTGTATTTAACATGTAAATAACAAAGTCGAAAGGGGTTGGATCCAATGGTGGAAAGCGATGATTTTTTCACCGTTGGGCAAGGTTCAATTCTCGTGAGGGCTTTACCTGGAGCCATGGGGACACCTTGAGGTAGTGGTCGAACGTGTGGTTGCACCCAGAGATACTATAATAAATGGTATCGTGACCCGTGCACACATAAGTG
>ML779414.1:103893-138712 GCA_009831015.1 Picea engelmannii
GGGATTTAAAGGGAAAATATCATTATGCATGTTATAATAATGTCATAGGGAGGGTGAGCATTTGTATCATTCTATGTTCTCAGAGAGAAGGGATGGCTTCGTCAGATAAATAATATTTTATTTCTGAGACATCAACAAATTGTTCACATACCTCTTTTGTTAGGACTAGGAAATGCGATAGGAATGTTTGTAATGCAAATGAGATGTCATATTTTTCATCTAGTCAAAATTTTGATCATAGTGCAAGCAATTTTATTGAACATGTTCCTTATGAAAATCCTAAATCAGAGGACTTTGAAGGCATAGATGATGAAGAGGAGAAATATGATGGTGAAAAATCTATTCAACATTTTAATAGTAATGAAAATAATCAAAATGTAGGTCAAAGTGGAGACTATGTTCAACGTTTAAATGATTGGGATGAAAATTTTCCTCCGAGTGAGGAGTTTCAAGGTACTAATGAAGGTTTCCAAGGCACTAATGAAAATGATGGAGAAATTCCCTCGAGTGGAAATTTTAAAAGTAGCGAAGATAATTATGAAAATTGTGGACACTTTATCCCGAGTGGGGAATTTGAAGATAAAAATGCTGGTGATGATGAATTTCCTCCAAGTGAGGATTTTGAAGGTACCGATGAAAATTTTCCTCCAAGTGAATATTTCCAAGGCACGAATGAGGATGATGAAGAATTCTGCCCAAGTGGGGATTTTAAAATTAATGATGATGATTATGGAAATGCTGGACAATCTTTCTCGAATGAGGAATTTAAAACAAGCAATGTTGGTGATGATGATGTTCCTCCAAGTGAGGATTTTCAAGGTACTGATGAGGATAATGAAGATTTTCCTCCAAGTGAGGATTTTCAAGCCAGTAATGAGGATGATGAAGAATATCTCTAAAGTGATGATTTTCAAAGTAGTGAAGATGATTATGCCATTGGTGGACACTCTTTCCCGAGTGATAAATTAAAAAAAAACAATGTTGACGTTGATTTTCCTCCAAGTGAGGATCTTCAAGATACTGATGAATATTTTCAAGGCACAAAGAAGGATGGTGAAAATTTTCACTCAAGTGGGGATTTTGAAAGCAATGAAAATGATTATGTCAATGGTGGACAAAATGTTGATGATGATTCTCCTCCAAATGATTATGTTGATGATGATGTTCTCAATCATTCAGTGACAACAAAACAAGGTGATAGACATTATCTAGTTCAGTCTCCTGACAATGTTTTGCTTGATACTCCTTGGGGTGATAAGGAAAATCCTTCTAGTGAGGATGATGAAATAGTGGAGACATTGCAAAGAAAAATTGTGTCTAGGACCAAGACTAGAACCTTTTATATCAATCCAAATCATTCTAGTCATACAAGGTCTAGGAAATAATTTATCACTGAATCAATTTTCATAAATGAATTGATTTCAAGTGAATGTTGTCAAAATAATTGTTTGAAAAGCATGGACTACATGTATGCCTTGAATAAAATGAAGACACGTTTTTCAATGAATAAGAGCATGCAAAATTCATATTTGATGGGGTGCATGATATTCACCAATACATGATATGATTATCGCATTGAGAATATTTTACTTTGTAGAAAGGCTTTCAAAAAAATTCACTCTATTGGTAATCTTCATCTATCACGAATCCAGACAAGGTTGTAAAAAGATCCTTCATTTTATTCAAAGGCACTGTTAGAATATAGAATATTGTGCTCGTTTTACCATTGACGATACCCTCGTCACCCAAACACAGGCCGAAGCCACCCTCCGAGCACCTTGACCTTGACAGAGAAGAGAATCCTGGTAGCAATCCAATAGCCAAGAGAGGCTAATGCACCAAGCAAGAATAGAACCCAAGCTGATCAAATAATCCCACCCAGAGGCTAGTGCACACCTTCCCAAAAACTTGTGCACAAGCTGCAACTTTACCTGCGCAGATCCAGTTCACTCTGCAACTGCTGAGATGAGAATAATGAGAAATGGTGCCCAGTATTTATAGTAGTCTGGGCAGTTTAACTGGGGCCGACTTCTCCTTTTGGGTATTAATAAATTCATATTAAATATATTTCTACAACCGACAACCTGTCTAGGGTTTTCTTCATTTCTTTGCTTCCTTCCAGAGTATTCTAATCTCGTCATAGGTCACAAAAGAGGTTCATACCTCCCGAAGCTACCATAATATTAACAGTCCCTCCTAGCTAGGGAGGTATGGTCTTGAGCACAACAGACCATTCAATTGGTAGCAACACGAGCACCATCATTATTATCCAACTGGATAATCTCCTGTGACAACTGGTATAATATCAATTGATAGAACACACTAGTGTCTATTCAGGTAGTACGCAACTACTCAAACCGTGACACATAGTCACAAACAGTGGAACAAATCCACCACAATAGTATATCTCTACTGTCTGGAGACGAGCAATCTCCGGGCCAATCTTTCACTCACATCTGTGAGTTCTGAAAGAATATCTGCCTCATGAATAGTGGAACATATCCACCATAGTAGTTCACATCTACTGTCATATATTCTTCATAACAAACATCTAATAGCAACCTGCATAGAAACAATGATATGATAAAAACTGAATCATCTGGGCCAATCTTTCACTCACGTCTGTGAGATATGAAAGAATATCTTCCCTCAGTATAGAACATCAGCAATGGGCTATCTGCCCCATTCTTCTCAAACAAGGAAGAAGGATTATTTATGATTTCTGAGCCTGGACCATTCCTCACCCTAGGCCATTCTTCCTACACTAGTCAAAGTGCACCCTGGACAGAATGTATAAACCCTAAGGAATGTTTGGACCATTCCCCACCCTGGGCCATTCCTCCCACACTAATCAAAGTGCACCCTGGCGAGAATGTATAAACCCTAAGGAATGACTGTCCTGGACCATTCCCCACCCCGGGCCATTCCTCCTACACTAATCAAAGTGTGCCCTGGAGAGAATGTACAACCCTAAGGAATGTTTGTCCCTGATTGTTGAGCCTGGACCATTCCCCACCCTGGGCCATTCCTCCTACACTAATCAAAGTGCGCCCTGGAGAGAATGTATAACCCTAAGGAATGACTGTACGAACCATTTTCTATATTAACTACAAGATGAAAAGACTGTCCTACATCAACCTCCAAAACAAACCATTCCTCATGTTAACCACAATGAGAAATCGTTGTTCAGCGAGGCGGGCTAGTCTTCTTGAGTAACCCTCAAGAAGAGAGACTGCCCTAGACCACTCTCCATGTTAACCACAATGGGAAGTCATGGTATATGATACATCAACAATCAGGCTACCTCCCATGTTAACCACAATGGGAAGTCACTGTCCGTCAGAAATCTCAATCCACTTTCTGAACATGAAAGAATCTGTCCAATCTGGACTATTTTTTTTCAATTACAAAGATAAATAATATTTTCAGTGCTCCCTCCTAACTGGAGAGTTTTTTAAATCACAAAAATAAATGTTTTTCAAGAATATTTTTCCGTACCTTCTCCTATCTTGGAGAATCTTCCCTTTCAGCTAAGGGAGTTATTTCCACGATCCCCATCTTCTCTCGGAAATATGCAAACTTGATTCTGGATAGAGGTTTTGTCAGGATGTCTGTTGTCTGCTCATCGGTGGGGATATACTCGATATTTACCTCTCCTTCCTGGAATTTATCTCGAATAAAGTAGTATTTGATCTCAATGTGCTTCGACCTTTCATGAAACACTGGATGTTCTGATAATCTTATACAACTCTGATTATCACAATATATTATGGTCGATTCTGGAGTCTGATCAAATAAATTAGAGATTAACTTCCTTAGCCATACTGCTTCTGTGCATGCTTCACAAGCTGCCATATACTCTTCTTCTACTGTACTGAGTGTGACAAACTTTTGTTTCCTGCTGCCCCAAGATATCATAGCAGAGCCCAAGTTGAAACACATACCTGAAGTACTCTTTCTGTCTTCTGAACTTCCTGCCCAATCAGAGTCTGTGAATCCATGAAGTTGGATATCACTGGATGTGGTATATCTCAAGCCATAGTTTATTTTCCCACGAATATATCTTAGGAGATGCTTTACAACTATCCAATGCTCTTGTCTAGGTTCCACCTGGAACTGACTTAATGTATTTACAGTGAAGCAAATATCTAGTCGAGTATTTACCAAATACATCAATGATCCAATTAGCCGTCGATATAGAGATGGATCTACTGGATCGGAATCTGAGACTTTCACTTTTCTTATATCCGCATTCATAGGAGTGTCCATGGACTTACAGTCCATCATTCCAAACTTACGAAGGATCTTTATTGCGTACTTTCCTTGTTCAAGGAATACTTCACCATGCTTCTGCCATACTTCTAGTCCCAAGTAATAATTCATGAGACCTAGATCTTTCATATCAAATTCAGAGGCTAATTCCTTCTTACACTGGATAATTAGAGATTCTTCACCTGTTATGAATAGATCATCAACATATAATAGTAGAATCATAGGTGTGTTATCCACGACTTTGTAATAAAGGTTTGGATCTGCATAACTCTTGGAGAAACCGAGTCTTGTTAGATAGTTTTCCATTCTGGCATACCAAGCCCTTGGAGCTTGCTTGAGTCCATATAGAGCTTTCTTCAATTTGCAAACGTGAGTGTCTCTGGAATGTACCTCAAATCCTTGAGGTTTTTCAATATACACTTCTTCTTCAATAGCTCCATTGAGGAAGGTTGTCTTTATAATTTTCTGGTGTAGATTCCATCCCATGGAAGCAACAAGAGATATGATAGCTTTGATGGAGGTATACCTTGCCACCGGAGCAAAGGTTTCATCATAATCTTCTCCCTCCTTCTGGGAGAACCCTCTGGCCACAAATCTTGCCTTATATTTATCCACGCTTTTGTCTGCTGCATGTTTGATCTTGTATACCCATTTTGAGGTTACCACTGATTTTTCTTTAGGTCTGGGTACAATTTCCCATACTTCATTTTTCATAATGGATTGATGTTCTTTCGCCATAGCTTCTTTCCATTGTCCCTTTTGGACTGCTTCTTCAAATGTAGTAGGTTCATCATCTAGAAGTTTCGTCATGTATGTTGCATAACTTGAGAATCTTTTCAGTCTTTTACTCTTTCTAGATGTTCCTTCTGGAACCTTGATTCTTTCTGCGTCTTGTAATGTAGCTTCAAGCCAAGCTGGTCGCTTCTTGGTTTTTGGTATGATATCTGAATCAATGTTCTCACTTGGTTCCATAGGATAATCAGGTTGATCCTTTTCATTATTTTCATTTTCTGTGTTTCCTTCATTTGGTTCTTCAAGTTCCTCTTCTTCTATAATTTCTTCGATGGATTTCATGAAGGTCATATTTTCATTGAACATTACGTCTCTGCTAACTTCTATCTTGTGTTGTTCTGGAATATATATTCTATAGGCATTGGATAAATCACTATATCCCATGAATATCCCCTTCTTTCCTGAGGGTTCTAGTTTATTCCTTTTATCTTTGGGAATATGAGAGTAAACTGGACATCCAAATATTCTTAGATTTTTTATGTTACGTTTCTTACCTGAGAATGCTTCTTCTGGTGTCATGTCCTTCAATATGTGGTGAGGGATTCTGTTCTGTACATATATTGTCGTCATTTATGCTTCTCCCCATAGAAACATGGATAGACCTTGATCGTTCAATAGGGCTTTTACTGTTTCTTCAATAGATTTGTTCTTTCTTTCTGCTACACCGTTTTGTTGAGGATTATGAGGAACAATCAGCTCCCTCTTAATCCCTGCCGATTTGTAGAATGCAACGAACTCCTTCGAGGTGTATTCTCCTCCATTATCCGTTCTTAATGTCTTGATCTTCTTGTTCGTAAGGTTTTCTATTTCTGCCTTGAATTCTTCGGACTTGTTGAATACTTCATCTTTTGATTCTAGTAGGTACAACCATGTCTTTCTTGAATAGTCATCTATGAAGATTACATAGTAGAGAGATCCTCCTAGAGATCTGACTGGCATTGGACCAAAAACATCTGAGTGTATTAGATCTAGGATTTCCTTGGATCTGTTGTTGCTTCTTGGGAATGGTTTCTTGATATTCTTCCCAAGGGCACATCCTTTGCAAATCCCTTCATGTGTGGATTTCAATTGTGGTATTCCTTCAACCATTTTTTTGAGGAAAGGTAATGCTTGATAATTGATATGAGCATACCTTCTATGCCAAAGCTCATTAGGGTTGACTTCGTCATGTACTAGAGCTTCTTCATTTAATTCTAGTAGTCTATACAAATTTCCTTCACGAATTCCAATAACCCTAGCATCTTCTATGCTGGAATTCTTATGCCATGATAACACCTTTCCATCCATGAAGGCTATTATGTTTCCTTTGTCTTATAAACATGATATTGATACAAGATTCTTTTCTAAAACAGGTACATATAAAACATTGCTTAAGTGAACATGATTACCTGATTCCAACTTGACGGAGGCTTATCCAAATCCTTCGACGGGGTAAGTGCTTTTGTCTCCAAGCTCCACTTTGTATGATGTCTTTCTCTCATTTAGATTTGAGAGACGGGCTTGATCTCCCATCATGTGCCTGGAAGCTCCACTATTGATTATCCACATATCATCTTCAATCGTTCCGGTGAGTGTTGAGTAGTGTAAGAGACTGATTGTTTCACACATGTCTTCGGTTGATTGGTAATTGGTCATGCCTTGATCCAAAACTTCAATTTCGTTATTTTTGTATTCTGAGAGAGCCAAGAGGTGCGCTGAGTTAGGGTGCATATGAATATCTTCTCCTTGAGCGAGATGCTTCATCACAAGGTGTTGGATCTGAGATTTAGGGTTTCTGCAACTGCTTCTCCTAGTAACCCTAGCTGCAGTGATTTTGGAAGTTTCTCCTGCTAGTAACCCTAGCAACAGTTCCTCAACGAGCTCAATATCTAGCAGTTATGCTTCCTTCCAATGTTTTAGGCTGACTAAAGGGGGTGTGGGCCCATAACCTATTAGAATATAAAATATTGTGCTCATTTTACCATTGACGATACCCTCGTTACCCAACCACAACCCGAAGCCACCCTCCGAGCACCTTGACCTTGAAAGAGAAGAGAATCCTGGTAGAAATCTAATAGATAAGAGAGGTTAATGCACCAAGCAAGAATAGAACCCAAGCTGATCAAATAATCCCACCCAGAGGCTAGCACACACCTTCCCAGAAACTTGCGCACAAGCTGCAACTGCACCTGCACAGATCCAGTTCACTCTGCACCTACTGAGATGAGATAATGAGAACTGGTGCCCTGTATTTATATTAGTCTGGGCAGTTTAAATAGGGCCGACTTCTCCTTCTGGGTATTAATAAATTCATATTAAATATACTTCTACAGCCGACAACCTGTCTAGGGTTTTCTTCATTTCTTTGCTTCCTTCCAGAGTATTCTAATCTCTTCATAGGTCACAAAAGAGGTTCATACCTACTGAAGCTACCATAATATTAACAGGTACATCATGGACGAAGGAGTGGGCCATTGACAAACACTACATTGTCATGGATGCGTGATTTATTTTCCAAACATGGAGAGTGTATGCCAGATAGAGACACAATACATATTCCAGATAATTTATCAAGGACATAAATCTACAATGTGTACAAAGGATATGTTGAAGGTGTTGAAGGAAATGGTAATTTTATTACATATGCATATTTTACAAGACTATGGAAGAAACAATTCAACAATGTTCGTATTCCTAAGAAGTCAAGGATGGGGATTTGTAGTATATGTGCTACTCTTAAATCAATAAGAGATAAATCTAATTGTATTTCACTTGATTGTTGACTCCATAGTCAAAGCACTTCAAGAACATGAGAATCAACAATCAAGTGAAATAAAAAAATTGTACAAACATCGGAAGAAGTGCTATGATGCTCCAAACAAATATTTAGGTATGATAATTGATGGCATGGACTAGAAGAAAACACTTCTACCACATTTTGTTCATACACCGAAAAATTTACAGGAAGCGAATTTCATTCAGTTTCACTTGGTTGGTTGTATGGTTTTCAATGGAAAAATGTGTCAAAGGGTTTACTTCACACCTCCAAATATTCATAATGATGAAAATATGACCATTACCATTATTCATCATGTGCTCACTCACTGGTCTGGAAATATTCCTCAAGTTCTCTATCTACAGTTGGACAACACTAGTTGTGAAAATAAAAATCAAATTGTGTCTGGATATCTAAGCATGTTTGTTGAAATGAGAATATTTCAAAAGATGAAATTTGGTTTCCTTCTTGTTGGAAACACTGATGATCATATTGATCAAATGTTCAGTCGTTTTTTAGTAACATTGAAGAGGGAAAATGTTGGAAGTCTACCATCATTGATTGAATGTATTAAGAAAACAAACATTCTAGAGCTCGCTTTTCATATATTAGAAGAAACTGTTGACATGTGAAGATTTATTCAGGGATCACATCATGAAGAAAAAACTATTGAGTAGCTTAATGACATTAGCTTCCAACTTCAATTTTGTTTCAAAAAAATTGATGGGAAAACACTTATATGGGAAAAGCAATATTCAACTACTACAGAATGGGGGCCTTCATCAGTTTGATCATTTTTTAAGTTCATTCAAGATCGTCCAATATTTGCATCAAAGTTATTATTTTTACAATCAGTTGCTGAAATCCATAATGCACATAGGCGTAATAGAGATGTAGATTATTCTGAATGCCTGGAAGAAATAAAAAGATCCATTAAAGATACATATGAGTACTTTGATGTTGTTATTATGTTTGTTGGGATGCTTTTTTCAATAGTCAAAGTGACATAATTTCAAGCTCAACAAATGAAGATACAATGTTGAATATTCCATTTCATTGGCCACAAAATATGCCAAATGAATCTGAAGAAACAAACATTGTTGAAGTTCAACAAGAATCTCAAGGTGTTATTGAGTTTACACAAGCAGAGAAAAGAGAAATGTATATTGGTTCGTGAAGATCATGTGCACAACGAGGAGCCATGGAAGACTTTTACAGGGGTTCAATACAAGATATTGAGGGTAGCATGATTGTAGTTTTAGCGACTGAAGATCCACATGGTTATCCATTCTGGATTGGAAAGGTTATAAAGATTGAGAAAGAAAATGATGATGTTATTGCAATTGAAGTGCATTGGTATGAAACAAGTACACACCCATTCAATGGTGTGTACAAGCCAGAGATGGTGGTTGAGAAACATGTCAATAGAAAGAGAAAAAGAAAGGGTCAAAATACAACTTGTCATCGCACTGACCTCTTAAAATTAGATGATGTTGACATACTTTCTTATGAATTCAATTTGACAAAGAGTGGAACTCTTCGCTCCAAGGCAACATAAAGTATCAATAGGTTGTTGCCACAATAAACAAATGCAAGATGGGAGTCTGTTGAACCTAGTCATATATCTAAAAGGCATTTGACATCTAAAATGTTGGGCATGCATGTAGAATCAGATGGTGAATTCATCGAAAATAGAGAAGAGTATGGATCATCTACATTTTCATCCAATCATTCATCTGAAGACATTATAGATTCTGATGGTATTTCAGAAACCATGAGTCAATCTGAATAAGTGTATGAAACATTTTATGCATTTTTTATCCATATGATGTTTGTATGGTAACTAGTAATGAGCATTGAACTTACATATGATCTTACATGAAGTTATGAATCTTTTGTTATGTTTTATGAATGATATGCTTTTTATTATGGATAATATAATAAAATCTCTTAGCTCATATGTTTTGAATATCGACAATATAACAATAATTTTAAGAAATAATTTATGTTTCATTTAATGTAACTTGTATTTACTTTTTTTTTTTTATAAGGAAAAAAATTATTAAAAAGTGACGTTGAATTTTTAAAGAATATTGTGACATTTTAATGACATTATGTATTACCTTCTGCTTTGAGTGATAATAAAATTTAAAAAGTGAACATTTAAGGGTTGATTTTATGATTTTGTTTACAGTAATGATGAGTTCTTTTACCACTTTATAAAAATGTGTCATTTTCATACCCCAATTTGATGGTTGATTTTGAGGTTTTGGTTTTAATGGTACCAAGTGCTAAAAATACGATTTAAAATGATCTCAAATTTTAACGTTTTGAAAAGAAAAAAAAATTCAAAAACATCTTAATTTTTAGGTGTTGATTTTAAGGTTTTTCTAAGCTACTATCTGTGTTTTGAAGGCCATGTTTGAAAAAGGTTGTAATTTTGACCCCGTTTAAAAAAAATGGTGCTACTAGTAGCACCAATTTTTGATTTGGGGGTTGATTTTGATGTTTTCTATGCAAAAATATGGGTTTTTTGGGCTAGAGTTCTCGTCTTGAGGTCACAATTCTCATTAAGTCAGTAACTATGTTATTGGAAAAACTAACAAAAAATGGTTAACTATTGGTGATTCTGATAGGTGATTCTTATCGGTGTTCACCATCCACTTCTGATGTGGATGTGCTAGTTATTATTGGTCATTATAAGTAGGGTTGATTCATTATTGTTATTAAAAAAAACTATACCATATAAAATAACTAGTTGGTGGTTCATAGAGAGATAAAATTTCACTTTTTCCATATATCTTTGGGTTTTGGGGCATTAACTTGTTTCCTTACATCCAAGGAAGATGACTCATTATTGTTATTAAAAAAAACTATACCACCTAAAATAACTTGAAGGTAGTTTGTAAAGGGGTAAACTTCCACTCTTGCCATATATCTTTGGGTCTTGGGGCATTAACTTGTTTCCTTACACCCAAGGAACACAAGTTCTTAGCCAATTAAAAGTAATGTTAACTCCCAAACCAAAGGGAAATTTCAACTTAGATAGAACTCGCAAGTGCAATGTTCATTGTAGTCGTCGCTAATGCTTAGACTTAATCCCCTCTAGTTACTGCTTCTTACAAACTAAAAAAAAAAAATATTAGTCCCATACATGAAACCATATACTACTTTCCATTACAATTTAACCTCTGGTCTAAAAAAATACATTTTTATGCATTTATATACATGCTATTTTTTCATTTAGTAAGATATTATATTGACTAACACTATTTTGTTTTATTTGAGTTTTCATTTGAATAATTTACAAATCTAAAATTTCATTTTTTTTAAATGTGATTTTTCACATTATGTGAATGCAACGTAACACACTAAATAGTACCTTCAACTAGTCCTAGCAACAATAATCACTCCAAACTAGTAATGCAAATAACCAACTTTTATATTTAAGCTACTGTATTGGCATTTACTTATGGTGTTGTCTAACTGTTCTACGATTTGGTCTTTTTCGTCGGAATCCGGTGACATAAATCTGTAGGAAATCACTATTTTTTGTTGTTTAAAATCTATTTTTGAATGCAAAAATGGATTTAACATTTTGAAAAACCCCTGGGGCACTCGAAGTATATAGAAATAATCACTCAAATATGCGGATCTAACAATTTCTCATTGTATTTCAAACAAATATCCCCGGAAAAAATCACCGGAGAAGGGACAAAACGTAGAATGTTTAGACTATGGCTTTTCTTATTAGTCTACCTCTTTTGAGTCTAGAATTGAAGAATCAAAGTGTCAAATTTTTCTCTCTTTGTACGTAAATTGATGTATTTATTTACCTTATATTCTAAGTTTTGATTTAAATATATATATATATATATATATATAAATGATATCGGTTAATCCCCAACTTTTATATCTTGTTTGACCTAATATCGAGGTGTCTTTCATTTATTAGAAGGGATTTGTTATGTTTCAAGTTAATATTTGCACAAGGAATAGCCAAACTTGTAATGTCAGTGCATTAATTTCATCTCTGAGTTAACATAATTTCTTTGACATTTTGTTTTATCAAATTTTTATGACTTAGATCAATGTATGAATCATTTATGAATTAATACAAATTAGTTTTCACAATTTTTATCCTTGTGCATTGTTAGGATCTTGCATCGCTTTGCTAATGTTTTCATACATTGGGACATCTGGGGATTTCATCACCTCATCGATTGAAGACACCTAGAGAGTGATTCCTATTGTTGACAAACTTGCTTTGAAGATGTTTGTTCTATCTCTCGTCTAGAGCTGTGATGGAATTATTCACTATTACAACTATCCATGCCACGTAATTTTTTTGCATTAGGTGGGTATTTCTTAGCTTTACCTAAACACATTATGGAAGATCTTCATGGCCATCATTTCTATGCTTCTCCTACACAAAAGTGGATGGGCATGGATATTTATTTTTTATTATTTATGCTAGCATAGAGTATTGGGGTAGTAATTTTAAAAAATATCATACTAACATGCATTATAGATAGGTATGAAACTGATGCATTATTGAATAGTGGATTATTGATGTAAGAACAACCAAAGATGAAACTATGGTGGTGTAATGTACCCAACCACCCATGTGCTCGTTGGGATGGTGGTACACTGGAAAATTTCCTCAATTTCCCCACGGAATTCCTCTTCAATATCCAATTCTAACACCATAATTAAATTATGCCCTGTCATATGATAAAAATATACAAGCACATGACATGTAAAGTTATGCATTAATTATAACAACATACATAACTGTAAATTGAAACCATTCATGAAATACAACAAGAAATAAGCATATAAGTACACATATACTTAGAACACTTATTTTTATCAACAATAATCACCAACTAGTTGCATACGAGGGACATTTGTCCCAACCGTAGGCATTGTTGCACTAGTTCTTTTCACAACAGACCAACCTTTAGTCGGGGCTATGAATCCACAAGGACAAATGAAATCCTATGGCTAGCTATAGTCACGTTGTAGTTCCCTCACTCAACCCAACACCCAAAATGATATGGTATGTGCACACACACATACATCCAAACTCACCAACTCTCTTTACTCTTTAGCTTGCACAACGCTAGAGATGTGGATCTCCTTCTTTGCAATGCACTCCCTCAGGATATCACACCTCTTGTTTGGGCTCTAGTGCAGACTGGCCAAGAAATCTCTTTGATGGGAGTTACAAATAGGCACCAACAACTTGAATTTATAATCAGTATAGAAGTCTTCTATTACAAGATAATGTCGCAGGTTACTCTCCTCCAGATAGAAATTCAAATGAGGTAGAATGAATGTTGGGAATGATCGATGAATTCTCCCTAGCTTCCTAAAAACAAGGATTATATTTGTATATTCCCATCTTTCCACTTGGCATTCAAAGAACTTCACCTAACTAGTTTAGCACACATCCCAAGGTTGAAATGCCTTTTACATAAGCTAATGTAAATCACTTTGGGTTACAATAAAATATTATTATTTCCAAGGTTTAGCTCCTTTGGGCCCCTTTGGCCCCCTCTCATTCTCTCTTGTGGAATCATAGCCCCCGATCGTTTATGTTCCTCTCATATCACAACCAATGATGTATTTTATTAATATTTCCAATGTACATATTTACATAGCTTGGCCCTCGATCATATTGTTCAATTTTCATCCTTGATCATATTTAATTATATTACAAATTAGGGGATCAAAATGGGGATATATATATATATATATATATATATATATATATATATATATATTACATCAAAAATTCAAAATAGTTGTGGGTATGTTTCCTGCATTGCATCTTCCAACTCCCACGTTGCATACTCAAGGTTGTAGCAAGTTCGTTGGACCTTTACATGATAATTGGGTTTGTTCTGGAGCACCTTGATTTTCTAGTCTAGGATATGCACTAGATCTACCTGGAATTCCTCTTTTGGCTCCACCTAAATCATATTCCAATCAATGACATGGTTAGGATCGTGTACATATGTTTTCAATAAAGACACATGAAATACATTATGCACATGCATAGATGCAGGAAATGCAAGCATATATGCAACTGGCCCTATCCTATCCAATATCTCAAATGGTCTACAAAAGCTAGCTTCCAACTTGATGAAACTTCCTAATTTTAATGAACTTCTCTTTGGTGTCACTTTTATAAATACATGTTCTCTGACTTGAAATTCTCTTGCCACTCCGATTGTGTCTACGTAAAACAAATTCTCATCCTAGGTTACTTTCAAATTCTATTTGATTTTGATAATTTTCTCTTCCATATCCATGAGCATCTCAAGCCCAAACACTATTTGTCTATTGGATTGTCCCAACTCATTGGAGTATTAATTTAGTGGTATCAAAAAAAAATTATGAGTTAGTAGTGGGACTGCTACATAACTTTTACTAAAATTCTACATGATGATGGACTCCTAGATTTCCCCCTCTTAACAAGATTCGACGAACTCATCCTCAACAAAGAATTGATAAATATGATATCATATCTTTTTATCTTAATCTTGGAGCAATATTACAAGTCTCAAGGAAACATCGTTACAAGCAATCTATGCACTCCTTTGTAGGAAGAGTGCTTGGAGATTTAGCTCAATTTTGATTACATAAACTAGATTTATCTTCTCCATAGTTGGCATGAGTTATTGATATGAATTGGATCATTATATTATTTTTCATCTATCTCAATGCTTTTAGAATGGAAAAAGTTGGAGGAATCAGCTTGCAGGGCCATTTTAGTGACAGGTCCTAGTTTAGAAAATTGGGGTTTGGAACCTTTCGGGGTCATTTTGAGGAATCCAATGGTATTTTTAGGGGTTAAAACTTTCCCAACATAAGTAGGACTTGGTGACACTATTATACACATCGATACCTTTCTAATGATGCAAAAATCACGTCAATCAGAGCTCGTATGCAAAATTTATGCCTCCTGCAAGTTGACCTAATGTGTTGACCACCATGGTACAAGCAGATTCCATGTCAACCCTCGTTACTCATGTTAGAATATAGAATATGGTGTGCTCATTTTACAATTGACGATACCCTCGTCACCCAACCATAGGCCGAAGCCTCCCTCCGAGCACCTTAACCTTGACTGAGAATTCCTCCGGAAGCAAACCCTAGGCTAGATAGCCAAACAAAGGGTAGTGCATCTCTCCCCAAGGATAGCGCAACACAAAAGACTGATCAGATAATCCCAAACCCTAGCCAAGAGATAGTCCAAGACAATATTGAAACTAGCTGCTATTGCAGTTGTGCCTGCAACCCTCCTCCACACGTGCGCACCAAACTGGGAACTGTTGCGCAGAACTGGCTATCTCTGCAGTTGTTGAGATGTGACAAATGAGAACTGACGCCCTGTATTTATAGTGGTTCTGCCAGTTTTGATGGGGCCGAATTCTCCTTCTGGATAAGTGTCTGTTCAATATATTATTATTATTTCTGGTCGACTTCTTCTCTTGGAGGCTAATAACCTAATATAAATTATCTTCTTGAGCTGACAAGGCTTCTAGGGTTATTATCCAATTCATTAGGGTTTTCTCTTGCTTCCCAGAGTCTTCTATTCTTGTCAGGTTCACACGTGGAGGTAAATACCTCCTGCAGCTACCATAATATTAGCACTCCCTCCTAGATAGAGAGGTATTTACAAGTAATGGACTTTAGCACAAAACATACCATTTACCCGATAGCATCAATATAGTCATCTAGAATATTTCATGACTAGATCATGAGCATCACCATCACCATCAGTTGCATCATCTCTCGAAACCATACTTCATCTGAGTAATTAGATATGATGTTAGATAAGTCACTCTCACCATAGAGTGATACAAAAGGAGTAAAAGCTCTGAACTATTTTCCATCTGGAAAATCTTTGTTCATCATTCATCTGAATGATCATTATCTCCAATAAACTGCTGATAGTCTTCAAGGCAATTAGAACAAGGATAGAACACACATGTGTCTATTCATAGTAGTGCATATCTACAATTCAGTGGTTCACTACCACATCAAGTAACACACAAGTACTTGATCAACAACGTATGGTTGCAAACAGTGAAACATATTCACCTCAATAGTCCTCATCTACTGTCATACAGTCTTCATAACAGACATCTGATAGCAACCTGCATATAAACAATGTTATGATATAAACTGATTTATCTGGGCCAATCCTTCACTCACATCTTTGAGCTCTGAAAGAATATCTACCACAGTAGTCTTCATCTACTGTCATTTAATCTTCATAACAAACATATGATAGCAATCTGCATAGAAACAATGTTATGATATAGATTGAATTATCTGGTCCAATCTTTCATTCACATCTGTGAGCTCTAAAAGAATATTTGCCTCACGAACAATGGAACATATCCACCACAGTAGTATATCTCTACTGTCTGGAGACAAGTAGTCTCCATAATAATCATCTGATGCCATCCTGCATAGAAAATTATTGTTAAAGATAAATTGAATCCTCTGGGCCAATCTTTCACTCACGTTTGTGAGATCTGAAAGAATATATGCCCTCATCAACAATGGGCTATCTGCCCTATTCTTCACAAACAAGGAAGAAAGATTGTCTCTGATTTCTGAGCCTGGACCATTTCTCACCCTGGGCCATTCTTCCTACACTTATCAAAGTGCACCTTGGACAGAATGTATAAACCCTAAGAAATGTTTGGACCATTCCTCACCCTGGTCCATTCCTCCGACACTAAACAAAGTGTAACCTGGAGAGAATGAGTCTGCCCTAAGGAATGACTGTCCATGATTGATGAGCCTGGACTATTCCCCACCTTGGGCCATTCCTCTGACACTAAACAAAGTGTAACCTAGAGAGAATGAGTCTGCCCTAAGGAATAATTGTCCCTGATTGCTGAGCCTAGACTATTCCCCACCCTAGGCCATTCCTCCGACACTAAACAAAGTGTAACCTAGAGAGAATGAGTCTACCCTAAGGAATAACTGTCCGGACCATTCCCCCCCCTGGGCCATTCCTCCGACACTAAACAAAGTGTAACCTGAAGAGAATGTATAACCCTCGAGGAATGTATGTCCTGCATCAACCTCCAAAATGGACCATTCTTCGAAACTGCTCACAACTGTGAACTTCGAAAGAATGACTGCCCGGCAAGGCGGACCATTCTACTTGACCACTACTCAGAGTGACTGCCAAGAACAATGACTGTCCTAGACCACTCCCCATGTTAACCACAATGGGAAGTCATTGTCTATGATACATCAACAATTAGTCTACCTCCCATGTTAACTACAATGGGAAGACACTGTCTGTCAGAAATCTCAAACCACTTTCCGAACAGGAAAGCATCTGTCCAATCTGGACTATTTTTCAATATTTTCAGTGCTCCCTCCTAACTGGAGAGTTATTTCAATCACAAAAATAAATGTTTGCGTACCTTCTTCTAGTTTGGAGAGTCTCCCCTTCCAGCTAAGAGAGTTATTTCCACGAGCTCTAGCTTGGGTATGTAAGTTCTTTCATCTTGAATAGAGGCTTTACCAAAATGTATGTTTATCTGCTCATCTGTGGAGATATGTATTGGAGAAATCATTTTCTCCCTTCTGGACTTTATCATGGATAATGTAATGCTTGTACTGTAGTCTGGAACATTGTGAAGGCTTCATGTAGATATAAACAATAGAGTATATCATAGTTGGAGAACTGGAACATATTCATGTGGCACTTCTTCTGTCATCATGAGATCTAATCTACTGAGTAGTCATCTTGATGTTATAGGAAATCTTGCACCACGCTTCTACTGTGCACTGGAGGTTCTCCACCAAGTTATATTCTTCTGTCTGCATACATGAATCTCTTTTTGGTATGCCTCAAGGTCTTGAGATTTCTCTTCATTCAATTTCTCTGGAGAACATTCCTTGCATTCATCTAATGTAGAACTCCAACTCATGGATGTTGCGGATTATATAATGACTCATGTCTGGTGTACTGGAACAAGTAATTATCATAGTCTTCTCCCTCCATCTGGGAGAAACTCTGGTTCTAGATCTTGTAATGCTTTCATTCATATTCTTCCATACACTGTTCTTCATCACGACTTTCAATTCTTCTGCTTGATTGATTTTATTGAGTTCATATCAGGCTGGTACAATGACTGGTTTTTCTTCTTTAGCTTTTTTGGGTTCATGGAGTTTCTTCTAGATTCCATGCTCTAGAGATTCCACTTCTTCCTTTCATCATAGGATCACAGATCTGGATGGACAACCAAGAATTCTTTAAGGCTTATGAGGAAGTCTTCTTCCGCGTCTGAACTTAACACGTGCTGTCTTTCATGACTGCTACCATGGATATATACATTTTCATCATCTTCAATGGATCATAGGATTAGCTCCCTCCTAATCCTTGATTCATGTAAGAGTGCATATAATCGGCTCCCTCCATTTGATAGAGTCCATACTTCCATATGCATCCTTATTGTCTTCTGTAATATATAATTATCTCTCAGAGTCCATGCTTTCATCTTAGTTGTCGTCATAAGTCTTTCTCCAATTTCTCTTGATGTCTGACTTCTAAGTCTCTTCAAGATTGATTCTGATTTCGGCTTATCTTGTAATAGATTTCACATGATATATTTCATTCTTTCATGTGTATTATCCAATGATATTCATTCTTATCTTGTTTTTCTTCCACATGTATAGTTCTTTTGGAACACATTATCTTCCAAAATATAGATATACAAGATATGTACAAAGACGATGCAAACAAAATATGTACAAGAAATAAGAAGAGTGTTGTTTACCTTTTAGTAGAAGAAGTCTCTTCCATCCTGCTTAGTCTTCTTTGTAGGTCCCTTTTCTTCAGCGACTGATGCTTCATGTTTCTCTTTCCTTTTCTTTAGCTCAGGACACTGGTTTCTGTAGTGACCGTACTTTTGACAGTTGAAGCACTGTATTTCTGAAATATCTTTTCTTTGTTTTGGCTTCTTTCTTGAATCAGACTTTCTTTTGACCCTGAAGTTATTGAATCTTGATGTGAAGGCTCGATCATCGTACTTATTTTGGGGTTTCTCTTTTGCATTGATTCTTGATTCTTCTTGAGCACAAGAAGCCCAAAGTTCTTCWAATGTCGGGTACTCCTTCCTTGTGTTCATGCTTGCGGCAAATGCATCCCATGTCTTGGGAAGACCATTGAGTACTATGTTTACCAATTCCTTCTCTGAGATGATCTCTTCAATAGCTTGTAGTTGATATCTTAACTGGGAGATCCTTACAAAGTATGATGTTATGATGTCTTCATCATTCATCTTCATGTCACAGAGCTCATTCTTCAGACTCATAACTTGTCCAATGTTTCTGACTGAGAAGAGATTTGTTAGGGCATCGTACATCTTCTTCGATGAGTCAAGATGGGAGATGTAGGGTATCAAGTGGTCTCTTATGGAATCCACTATGATACTCATGGCATTGATGTCAACATCTTTGAACTTTTCCATAGCTGCAACGTTTTGCGGTTCCTTCTCTTCTCCTTCTTTAAACTCTGGCTTCACGATCTTTCCTTTCACAATATCCAGTACTTTATTCTTAGCAAGGATGAGGTCAATCCTTGTCTTCCATGCTCTAAAGTTAGAGGCTCCATCTATCTTTTTCTCAGACTTCATAGAGTTCATCATGGCTTGCTTGACTTGGTCAAACCCTAGATTTGACTAGAAATCCAAACTTCACGTCTTGGTCTTCTGAGAGTAGCAGGAGATGCGTTGGGCTAGGGTGCGCTGATCTATCCATAGATTAGGTCAATCTCATCACTTAAACTGCTCTTGTTAGTAACCCTAGCGGCAGTTCCTCAACGAGCTCAATATCTATCAGTTATGTTTCCTTCCAGCGTTTTAGGTTGAATGAAGGAGTGTGGGCCCATAACCTGTTAGAATATAGAAGATGGTGTGCTCATTTTACCATTGACGATACCCTCGTCACCCAACCATAGGCTGAAGCCTCCCTCCGAGCACCTTAACCTTGACTGAGAATTCCTCCGGAAGCAAAACCTAGGCTAGATATCCAAACAAAGGGTAGTGCATCTCTCCCCAAGGATAGCGCAACACAAAAGACTGATCAGATAATCTCAAACACTAGCCAAGAGATAGTCCAAGCCAATACTGAAACTAGTTGTTGCTGCAGTTGCGCCTGCAACCCTCCTCCACACGTGCACACCAAACTGGGAACTGTTGTGGAGAACTGGCTCTGTCTGCAACTGTTGAGATGTGACAAATGAGAATTGGCGCCCTGTATTTATAGTGGTTCTGCCAATTTTGTTGGGGCCGACTTCTCCTTCTGGATAAGTGTCTGTTCAGTATATTATTATTATTTCTGGCCGACTTCTTCTCTTGGAGGCTAATAACCTAATATAAATTATCTTCTTGAGCCGACAAGGCTTCTAGGGTTATTAGCCAATTCATTAGGGTTTTCTCTTTCTTCCTGGAGTCTTCTATTCTCGTTAGGTTCACACGTGGAGGTAAATACCTCCCGCAGCTACCATAATATTAACAACTCACACATATGGGGGCTAGACACGTATGTAATTTCAAGAATATTCTAAAATGTACAAAACCCTATCACAATTTAGAGTTGAGGAAGTCAAGAACCTACCCTTCGATGGCTATTGGACTATGTTAAATACCGGGCCACTAGGAGGAGAAGGGGTTCCATTCTTTTGCATTGTATCTTGTTCCATAACTGAGCAGAACATCTGAGAGTGGTATTCTTTGAACATAAAAGAGGAGGAGAGATTACGTATCATCCATACAAGCCACATGTCAAAGGAAACTCCACGAAAAGAGCCTCTTTCTTTGTATTTGCATCATTTTTATACCAGAGAAAAGAGAACAGAGCAGCCTCACCTTCTAGCTAGGTTTTCTCATGTATAGGGTTTCCTAGGGCATATCTTGTTTTTATTTTTGGATGGTGTAATTGTATTTTATTGTTCTATATTTTCCAAATTTTATCTATTTCATGTATAAGCAGAAAATCAATAACTAAATATTTTGGAAATCTAAAGGAATTTAACCTTCATACTGTAGATTTCAGTTTTATTTATCATATCTATTATGACATAATGTTCCGGTGCAATATCCATGACAATTTACATATCATATTGGTATCAGAGAAGGTTTTATTTTGGGTATTTTTGGGAAGTTGCAAGATCTAGGCATCAGCTTAAAGAGAAGTCATAGAAACCCTAGCTATGGCAGACAAGTTTTTTCATAACAACCCTCGAGATCTAGCATAAGATAGATTTGAGCGGTTGGAAGCACAAGTTTCCGACATCAGTAGCAATATGAACCTTCTCATGGAAGTTCTAGTAAGAAAGCTCAGACCGTTCAGAGATGATGGAGGCTCTAACTCAGGGATTGGATCTGAGAGGAAATCAAGAGATTGGGAAGACTCGAGAAAGGACTTGTAGAAAGAATCCAAGAAAGAACAACCTAGTTCGAGTATCATTAACCCTTCACAGTCCCTATTCAAGATGGAAATGAAAGTGGACATAAATCCATATCAAGGTGAAATTGATGCATTAAAATTGAATCATTGGTTGCAACAACTAGAAGTTTATTTTAGCATTCATCATTTAGATGAAGGACAAAAGATTTCATTTTCTAGATTGAAGTTAGAGGGCCATGATCCAGATTTATGAGAGGAATGAAATGAAACACAGTTCTATAACATTAACACAGATATACAGAGAACAATAAAAGAGATACAATGGAACTTAACTTCTATTCAATAAAGAAATTTGTTGAAATTGTAAAATGCAAAATAAAAACAATCTTGATCGAATGATGGTAGCTAATCTTTGAGAAGAGATGTGACGGATACACACATTCATCTAAGCACATTACAATTAGGTCTCCAAGCCTTTTTAGCATCAAGAAGTAAAAAAAAAACCCTAAACATCCAAAAACATAACCCTAGGAGATGCAGCGCGAAAAGTCATGTGGGCTCTGATGGGGTAAGTTGGTACATCAACTTCCTGAGGTCGTAACTTTTGCATACGATATTCGTTTTAGGCGCACGATAACCCATTGGAAAGGTCTATCCAAGGACTACACATTATATCATCATACTCTAACTGTTCCCACAATGTAACTATGGCGGGCCCAAAAAATGTTGTTTAGGGCCTCAAAATGGCTCCAAAAGTTTAGGACCCGAAAAGATAGAAAAAAATTGCCAAGATGAAAGTTGTATGTGAGCCAGTTGGAAGAGATGGGTGGCCACCGATATCCATCTGGATCAATCCTCCCTCCTTAGGAAGCAATGATATCCATTGCGTTGATTTCCCCCATTAGATGAGGAAATTTCTGCTGAATTTTTCCCCATGTGAGCCACTTGCCTTGGTGCAGGAGTTGCCCTGCTTTGACAACCCGATAAAGCTAAGTTTTATTTGGTGAGTGCCCTTGATCTGTGTGTCCATGATCTGATTAGTGGATGTATGTTCCATGCATTCAGGGTTGATCTCTATCAATGTCAATTGTTATGTTATCTCTGAGGTGTCCAATAAGGGTGGAAAGTATGGCCGAAGGAGGTCCACATTAAACATTGGATGCAAAACAAGGAAGGGGGGAATGTTGAGCTCAAAAACATTGTCACCCACAACCTTGGTTATGGTGTAAGGTCCATAATGGAGTGGAAGGAACTTTATATGGGGTCATGTAAGGTGTTCTTTATGGAAGTACAACCAAACTTTATCTCGCACTTGAAACTTGTGTGACACCTGATGTTGATCATGGCGCTGCTTGTACTTGGCATTGGACTTCTGCAAAATATCATGAACTTGTTGGCAAATGTGTTGGATTTTTTCAATGAACCGAGTGGCTTTGTTGGCTTCGGTTTTCGCATGAAATGATTCTTCCTGTGTGGACGCAAGGGGTAGTGCAACATTAATGGGACCCAATGGTTGAAATATCAACCCCACTTGAAAGGGGTTGTGGTCGGTTGAGCTATGTATGGATTTGTTGTAACTGTGCTAAACATAGGAAAGACTCTCATCCTATGTGCATGGATGCTTGGAATTGTACCTGTGAAATATATGCACGATCATCTTGTTGATGACCTCGGTTTGGCCATCCATTTGGGGGTGGATGGCCATGGATTTGGTGAGCTTGGTGTCCAGCCAACCAAAGGCTTGAACAAAATGTGTTGAGGAACCGGTTATCCCGATCTGAAATGATGGTTTTTGGTATACAAAAATGTACCCACACTCATTTGAAGAAGAGCTTGGTAGTGGCCTTTGTTGTGATGCTCTTCTTGTAGGTGACCAAAATCACCATCTTGGAAAATCGATCAAGAACCACGAAAACACAGTGATTTCCCTACTTGGTTGAAGGAAGGCTTGACATGTAGTCCATCGAGATGGACTCCTAGGGCATGTGTGGAGTAGGGATAGGGGTGTACATGCCTTGTTTCTTAATGGTCGGTTTGGCAATGACACAGGTCGTGAAGGACCTGATATACTTGTTGACATCTTGTCGGAGTTTCGACCAATAGAAATGTTGTTGCAACATTGCCACTATCTTTTCTACGCTGAAGTGTCCTACCACTCGACTGTAGTGAGCTTCCAAAATTAGCTTCGCTCACTCACTTGATGGAACACATAGATGGCCTAGATGGCACAACAACCCATCTTGCAGATGTAAATTAGTGACAAATGTGTTTGTTCCTAGCATATGGTAGGTAGTGGAAAAGTCAGGATCTCTCTCGTAGAGTTTGGGCCATTCAGAGGTCTCATGTACGCAGAAGTGTAGCCCCATAGTTAGTGCGGAAACTGGAGGTCGATTGAGGCAGTCAACGATGCAGTTGGTGCTCCTTGACTTTTACTTGATGTTGAGATGAAACTGTTGCAATTATGTGGACCACTTCTGATGGCGGTCATTCTGCAATTTTCTTTGTGTCTGCATGAACTGTAGAGTCTTATGATCAATGTGGAATATTGTCTCCTTCCTGAGAATGTAATGTCTCCACTTATGACATGCTTCTACAATGGAGTACATTTCTTTTTCGTAAGTCTGGTAATTACAGATAATATCTGATAGTGTCTCACTATGATAGGTCACAGGATGTCCATGTTGAGTGAGAACTGTGCTCATAACATAGTCTAAAGCATATGTCTCAATATCAAAAGGATGTTGTAGGTTGGGTAATGAGAGCATCGGGGTTGAGCACAAGCGTTGTTTCAAATAATCGAACACTTTCTATTGCAACTTCCCCCACATGAATTTTTCCTTGCCACTTCCCTTGGTCACTTGGATAAGGGCCCATGCAATGTGGGAGAATCCCAACACGAATCTGCGATAGAAATTGGCAAGGCCTAAGAAATTCCAAAGCTCAGTGAGTGTTGTCAGGGCTGACCAGTCATGGTTGACATGGGTCTTCACTGGATTGACATGCACCCCATGATCATCAACAATGTATCCTAGGTACTGGAATCTATTCATCCCGAAGGAGCATTTTTTCAAATTTTTATATAGCTTGTGTTGCCGCAGAGTGTGTAGAACCTGTTGAATATGCTGCAAGTGTTCCACCCAATTCTTGTTGAAGATGAGGATGTCATCCAAATACACCACCACAAAAGAATTGGTGAAATACAACAAGATATCATCCATCATTCTCTTGAAAGTTGTTGGGGAATTTGTCAAGACAAAGGGCATGACCAACCATTCAAAAAGACCTTCTTTGGACTTGAAAGTAGTCTTCCATACATTGGTCTACTCTATTGGGACCTGGTGGTAGCCAGACTTAGATCAATCTTACCAAAGCATTTGCCCTCCCTTGAACTAGTCAAGGATATCGTCAATTCGGGGAATTGGGTATTGGTTCCTCGCTGTGATTTTATTTAGGGCTCGGTAATCAATGCAGAGTCGCCAGGTCCCATCTTTCTTCCGCACAAGTGTGATTGGGCTTGGGAAGATGTGTCCCTTTTCAAGAAGCTCTTTTATTTAGCGCTTGATTTCCTCATCTTCTGACAAATAGAGGCGATAGACTGGCCCATTGGGTAGCGATGCATCGGGGGTCAGATCGATTGAGTGTTTGACCTGACAGTGCAGAGGTACCCCAATGGGTGAGGAGAATATGTCTTTGTATTCTTCCATGACCTTATCCACTTGTTGTTGTTGTGTGGAGAGACTTTTCACGGAGGCCATGGATGTGGCTATAACCTTCTACTCAGTTTGAGTGAAAATCAAGAAGAAGACAAGCTTTTGGGTTTGGGAGATGACCTTCCTACATTGCTTGGAAGAGATCAAGGAAATGGCAGTAGATGGGACTACCTCGGGTATCCTGTATAATTTCTTGTCCAAAGTAACAATAACATTACGAGGCCTAGACTCATATACAACATGATGTTTCCATAAATAAGGTTGTCCCAAAATAACATCACAAACTTCAAGGGGGGCGACATCACATAATACCTCATCTTTGAAGGGCTTGATGTCGTAGGCCCGATGACATTGTTGGTTGACGCAAAGATCACTCCCTTGGCGGAGCCATCTAAAGGTGTACGGTTGTGGTTGTGGTGTTTTCGAAAGAGCCAACCACTTGACGACCTACGCTGAGTGAGGTTCCTCTGGCTACCACTATCAACGATGAGGTTCAACATAGTACTCTTCACCTACATCTATGAATGAAATAGGTGATAACCTTCCTCTGGTTCATTAGGTTTGTTGGGCTAGACATTGGTGGTGGTAGCAATGGTGGCACTGGGTTCTACATCAATAAATTGTCTCCATTTTTCTAGTTCGGACTCAGATTCGGAGCCTCCATCTGATTCATAGGATTTCACCTTGGCCACCAAAGACTGCTTTGAGCGGCATGCAGTTGTGTTATGATAGGGGACCTTATGGAACTCACACCATTTCCCAATGTCTTTCTTTGTCTTCCCGTTGTCCTTCTTTGTTTGTGGTTTGGACTAGTTGTCCTGAGGTTGTCTATCGTTTCTCTGTCGTTTTTTCTGTGGGTTGGGGCCACCTTTGCCTTGTTTATGCTTTGAGGGGTTTGTTGATCCAATCTACTACGTCTTTTGTTTAATCTTCTGCTTGATTTTTACAACATATCGATAGGTCGCGCTCAAGGATGAGATGTCCAAAATTTCCATTTATGTATGGATGTATCTATGTAGACCATCGTGGCACTTGAGTACCAGATGTTGTTCAGAGTCTTTTATACCCAGCTTGGTGCGCAAGGTATGGAAGACATTGGTGAACTCTGGCACTATTTGGTCTCTTTCCTGCCTTAGTGTGGTCCATCTTGTGTATAAGTCGTCATAACTTAGAACATGGTAGTATTGTTCTTTAATATCATCCCTGAAATAACCCCAAGTGGATGAAAGTACAAATAATGTAGATCTCTCTGTTTGTTTTTTCTCACAGAAAGTCTCCCACCAATCTTTGACATGGGGGACAGCCTTAAGGAGCACAAATGTAATATTTTCTCTATAGAAAAAATTGTGGACAAAAAAATACCTTTCTAGAAGGTTTAACCATTTGTCTACAACATCCACATCTATCTGACCTTTAAATATAGGAATATCAAAATTGATCTGTACCTTGAAGGGGGCAGCGCCTCCACTTGAGGAAGATGTGTTCCTTATTGGCAGTTGTCGAAGGATTTACGGAAATTTATCGATCATCTCATTCCTTTGTTGTGAGAGGGATTCCTCAAGCAACAGGTTAAAGGGATATCATGCCCCATCATCTCTATTTTCTTCCCCCATGGGCGGTCATCGGGTTCGACGAGGTCGATCTTGCAAAGGCTAAACCAGTTCGAGTCCTAACTTCTTATACCTTGACCTCGTTGGGGACATGCACAAAGAAAAAAATGAAGAGCAGACCACTCTGATACCACTGATATGTATTTATGAGCGAAATGAAATGAAACACAGATCTATAACATTAACACAAATATAGTGGAACTTAACTTCTATTCAATAAAGAAATCTGCTGAAACTGTAAAATGCAGAATGAAAACAATCTTGCTCGAATGGTGGTAGCTAATCTCTGAGAAGAGATGTGCCGGATACGTGCATTCATATGAGCACATTACAATGAGGCCTCCAGGACATTTTGGCATAAAAAATTAAACATAAAATCCTAGGCATCCAAAAGCCTAACCCTAGGAGATAAAGTGCCAAAATTCATGTGGGCCCCGATGGGGTAAGTTGGTACATCAACTTCCCGGGGTCGTAAATTTTCCATAAGATATTCATTTTAGGTGCATGATAACCCATTGGAAAGGTCTATCCGAGGACTACACATTATTTCTTCACATTGTGATTATGTTAAAACTGTAACTATGGCGGGCCCAAAAAACATTGTTTAGGGCCTCAAAACGACCCCGAAAGTTTAGCACCCGAAAAGCTAGAAAAAAAATTCCAAGATGAAAACTGTAACTTCCAAGATGAAATTTTTATGTGAGCCAACTAGAAGAAGTGGGTGGACATTGATATTCATCTAGATCAGGCCATGTTTTAACCTAGTGGAAAAGCCACACAGAAACACTTAGGTTGGAGGGTGATCCACTAGTAACTAGATGAAAGGACTTCAAAACCCTCATCAAGTCCCAATTCTACCCTATCGAGTATGTAGAGGACCAATGGATCTAGTGGCACTACGTTAGGTAGAGGCAGGGGCAGAGAGTACAAGAATACACCATTGAGTTAAAAAATATGGTCATCCTGTTGGGTATCTCTCCTAAGAACCTAGATGTACTCCTCAAGTATCTGGGGGGTTTACACAATCATCTATGAAAGCAAGTGATGCTCTTCAAGCCAATGACAATAGATGAGGCATGTATACAGGCACAGTACCTGGAAAACATAGGCCAAAATAAGGAGAAACCAAGTGGTTCGAAGTAGAAAGATCACCACGAAGATTCCAAGGAAGGCAAGAAGAAGTGGAAAGGGGGGGAATATAAAAAGACAACAACCACTACACATCAGTGCAAATATCACAACAACCATTGCAATCGTTGCAACATTGATAGCCACATCAAGGAAAAATGTTGGAAACTACATCTAGATCTGAACACGAAGAATCGCAAGGACAGAAAGAAAAAGAATATTTTAGCTATAGATTCAAGCAATCAAGTTCAAAGTAGCTCGGATGTGGATGAAAAGATTGTCTACACATATGTGCAGAAGGAGGTGAAACTGAGTATAATTCATCACCAGGAAAAGAAGGAGATGACCAAGCTCTTCCACATCAAGATTCAAGTCAATAAGAAAAAAATAGATGCTATGTTCGATTTTGGTTCACAAGCTAATCTCGTAGCAACGGATCTAGTTAGCAAGCTTCGATTGGAGGTTCATGATCATCTTAGTCCCTATCCATTGAATTGGGTAAACAAAGATGTAAAGATAAATGTAACAAAACAGTGTAAGATTAAATTTGTTATAAGTGTTGATTTTATTGATGAAGTGGAATTGGATGTAGTACCCCTTGACGTATGTGGCGTAGTGTTTGGAATCTGTTACATGTATATGAGGGATGCACTATTCATGTGGAGAGTCAACCAATATTGATTGATCAAGGATGGGAAATCTTACATGATCAACGCGCATAAAGGTGTAACACCTTGTTTCCCCCAGTCTGTAAAAATAACTATATTGGCCAAGAACTAAGGCAAACTCAAAGATGTGAATGTTTGATTTGACGAACCTTTGCATAAAAGGTCGATTAATGTAAATTATGTTATGAATAGGTGTTGCATGATTGTTGGGAAGGAGATGTGATAAAATAAACCACGATGGCTAATGAGAGGTGGTGGAAGGGACCTGGAATGGTTGCGTTAACTTCCACCGAGCCAGTACCGTACTGGTTTATACTTGCTCAAAAACCAAAGCAACTCTCTGATCCTAGAATGGATTTCCCGTCAGATTGGTAGGTGGAGAGGCCCCTCAAGAGTTAATGAGGGGATGGGGGTGAACCGCCCATCCGTAACACAGCCCTCAGACCTGACCATGGACGGCGAAATTCATGCAACACACAACCTTGCACACAAATGGGCAAGGGAGGAGAGAGAGCGCGCGCGCCGGGGATCACAGAAGGGAACCAGAGAAAACCCTGGAAATGCAGGAAGTTCTGAATATCAGGAGAAGGAGAGTAACCTTTGTCCTGGATTATTTTCCTATATCAAGAGAAGGAGAGTAACCTTCGTCCTTGACTTTTGTTGAGCTGGAAGTAGGAGACTGAACCTTAAAGCATCGTGGTCTAGCTCGGGGGTGGCTAGTGGTAAATCTGTTTGGAGTCACTGAGCCTACGGTTGGGTGGAAACGAGCACCCCTCTTAGCATTTACATCACGCCTAGTAGATTTGATAAGTGTTTTATACCTTGTATTTCGAATTGAATATCATGAATGCATGCTTATGTTTATATGCCCATAATAATTTTTGTGTAGAATGATTGCGTGGTGTTTTAAACTGGAAATAATGGATGCATGTGTATGCTTATATGTCATCATTGGTTTCTGTACAAATGGTTAAGTCTGGGGCTGGAAGGGTAGCTCTCTAAGGTCTCGGAGTCGTGGGAGTTTAAATCCCCGAGAACTTGAATTTGTGATTCAAGTTCAGAAGGGATAGCGAGCACAATTATAGAAAGAAAGAATACCCTATCATTTGGTTGACGAACGGTCAGAATCCTTTCGGGAATATCCCAGATCTGTCGAGACCGATGGATCTAGAGAAGGAGCACATGCATTAACACCTTGACTCTTTCAGCCTTCGCAAGTAGCAATGGGATCCAGGACCGTAGATCCAAGGATCTGATGGAGCCCTATTGACCGTCGATCTTAGCCTTTGTATAGGAAGGAGAGTAGCATTTCGCTGACTCGGGACTTGGAGTAGTTAAGGGTAGGACTGAATGAACTCACGATTCGCGAGATTGCGACGTGATCATAACCGTTGGATCCAGGCTGCGGGAGAACCATGGGATCAGAACTTGCATGGTTATCGCCTATCGGGGATTCGAAACTTGAGAGAGTCTCTTTTCGAATGTAGAAGTCGTGAAGTGCCGAGCACCGAGGGCTCATGTGAACACGTGGCACCTCTGTTAGGTGGGGACCGCATGGTTGACAGGTGGCATTACAACAAACACCTAAAGAAAGGTGGGAGCGGGTGACAGGTCATGGACATGTGTCGTCTGGGAAAGAGTCAACCCATTTTTTACTTCTCGTATCTCGGGAATTCGCGAAGGAGGAGCACGAGGACTCAACACTCCAACTCGCGAAGTCACGAGATGCGAGTAGCGCTAGTATTTAGCTTAGGAAGAAGGTGTCCCATTGTTGACTTATCACGTCTCGGGATTTCGCAAAGGAGGAACACGAGGGCTCAAAGGAGTTGTGAGTGGTGCTAGTGTTTGGCCTAGCCTACGGTTACATGTTGCAGGCGCTAGTGAGGAAGGAGCCATACCTGTATCGCATCTCGGGTATCGACACTTGGAGAAAGAGGAGTCGAGAACATTGACTCCCAACTCGCGAGCTGCGAAAGGCGTTTGCGCTAAGGCCAGGTTGTGGTCGCGAAGGAGGATGAGGGAAGGGATGGTTTGCGCTAGGCCCCATAGAAGTCTCGGGGATTCTATCCCTCGGAGAAAAAGATGAAAAATCTAGGTTGTCATAGTGGATGTGTGACAAATTGGTATCAGAGCATGGTTACAACACTTGGCCTGCTTGGGCTCATAAACGAGTTGCGCAGAAACTCCATTTGAAGTACTCATAAAAGGAGTAACCCTCTATCTTAACCCCCTTTAACAAAAGTCGAAGTTAAGAATGAAAATTCCTATTGTGTGTATGCATTTGAAAAATATGAATTATGCGCTGGTTATAAATGAATATAAATAGTGACTAACAACAAGTGTTTTTCCTGCACACAAGTGGACGATCAACCATGGGGAACTGCAAACGCACAGAATGGTGATGCACCACAAAGTGGGGGATGGCTCCCACAATAGAGATGAAGAGTCTGACAAAAGGAGAGCAGTAGAGACCCCTCCAGATCTAGCTGAGACTGTGTGGATCCTCATGTCTGAACTACAGAGCTACAAGGCCGACAATGAGAGGTTGATCAAAGAGCAAGAGAAGCAAACGGAAATTAATGCAGTCTTGCTGCAGAATTTATTCGACATACAAAGACAATTGCAGCATGGACCTGACACCAATCACGCTAACCAACGACAGACAAAGAAAAGTCGAAGTCCACCTGAGATACGAAAACATGGTCTTTTAAGTGGCCACATTGGGAAGAGCACCTCGAAAAAGGTCCACCCCAGAGATAAGGGACAAGAGTTGGACGAGTCCTCTGGAAAGGAAACTGGAGACTCGGAGGGATATTCTAGTAGCAGGACTAGTTCTTGTTCCCAAAGAAAACGGAAGAAGCGAAAGCATCCAAAAAGTCACAATCTTGAAGAATTCAAGAAGGCCAAACCAACCTCTTTCGACGGTGAAATAAAGAAGGGGGAGGAAGCAGAGGCCTGGCCGCTTGGACTAAAGAAGTATTTTAGAGTCTATGACTTCTCAGAAAACTTGAAGGCCTGAATAACCACTTTTAACTTGAATGGAAAGGCTTCCATTTGGTGGGAAGACCTTAAGAATATAAAAGGGATTCACGAAGAGGACCTGTCTTGGGAATGGTTTGAGAAATACTTCAGAAAGAAGTATCTGTCGGAAAAGTATTTCAACAAGAAGACTAAAGAATTCTATGAACTCAAACTGGGGAAACTCACCATAGAGGAATATGTCAGCAGATTCCTCGAGTTGCTAAGGTATGTACCCTATATAAAAGCAGAAAAGGAAAAGGTGCAACAATTCATCAGTGGACTACCTAAGGACTATCAAAATATGATTGAGTTTGACGAGCCAAAGAGCCTAGAAGACACTATCTGAAAGACAAGATATTGTTATGAACAGCTTGGGCATCGAACAAAACCTCGTGAAATCTGGAAGCAGAAGAATAGTTCGGGATTCTAGAAAAAGGGGTTTAAATCCTCAAGATTTAAAAACTATAAAAAGGACTCAAGGATGAGTTTCCCAACCCAAAGTGTACATCAGCAGAATTTCCCCTCCCAGAGCGGAAATAAACCTTCGAGATCTACCCCAGGAAAGATTGATAACCCAAAAAGGGAACTCTTGAAATGTTCGGGTTGTGGAGAAGAACATCTACTGAGGGATTGCCCACACCGACAACAGAACGGTCGGAGAATTTACAATGTTCAAGAAGCTACCACCATCAATGACGTATCCAGGAGTGTGCCGCAAATTTATGCGGCCTTGGATAATAAACAAGCTGACCACCAAGCTTCAGTGGTGGAGATGGAAGGTATGATCACCAACCATCTAGTGTCTATTCTAATTGACCCTGGTTCAAATTTGAGTTATATAGCCCCTAAGGTTGTTGATAAATGTAAATTACAGCCACATAAACACGCCAAACCATGGTTGGTACAGTTAGCCACTGGCACCAAAAGAAAGGTAGCGAAAGTCATACCAGCTTGCCAATTCACTATGGGTGAATTCCCCACCTAAGTAACCCTCAATGTATTACCCCTAGGATCATATGACATGTTGATTGGTATGAACTGGCTAGCCACATATAAAGCCAGAGTGGATTGTTACCATAAAACCTTAGAATGTGTAGGTGAAGAAGGAAGAAGGATCACCCTTCGAGGGATCCAAAAACCTGTCTCGGTTAGACAAATATCAGCCCTTCAAATGAGAAAGTATTGCAGAAAGGGATGTCCACTTTATGCGATACATGTGTTGGAATCAGTTGAAGATGAAAAACCAAGCTTCGAAGACCACCCACACTAAGAGAATATAGAGATGTATTTCCGGAAGAGGTACCGGGTGTACCTCCGAGAAGGGACATTGACTTCTCGATAGAACTTGCACCGGGAGTGGTGCCAGTGTCTAGGACACCCTACAGGATGAGCACACCCGAGCTAGTTGAGCTTAAATTACAACTGAAAGAAATGATGGACAAAGGCTATATCCGGCCCAGCGTGTCTCCATGGGGAGCACCAGTTCTGTTTGTAAAAAAGAAATATGGTACCCTTCGACTATGCATAGATTATAGACAACTAAATAAGGTAACCATAAAGAACAAGTACCCCTTACCCAGGATCGATGACCTGTTTGATCAATTAGGAGGTGCTTCCTGTTGGAAAATATTTAACAGACAGTTAATAGACAGCGAATGCTTGTCATTGATGGCAACAGTGAAGATGACATGAGAACAACAAGTTTGTAATCGACAGACAAACAGAAGATAAGTTCAGAGAGGTGAATGATTGAAAGCAGTGAATGATCGAAGGCAACGAATGATCGAAGGTAGTGAATGAGCGAAAGTTTGAGAAGAATCTCTTGAGAACAATACAAGAATCTCTGATCGTTGAAGAGGGAGACAGATCTCAGCCGTCAGATCCGAGCGCAGGGTCCAACCACCGTTGGATCGAGGAGAACCTGCACGGTCTTTAAAGTGCAAGGAGAAGAGGGCGTAATCGCAATATGAAAAATCGCGATGAAATCTGAGCCGTCAGATCAAGATTTGATCTGGACCATTAATTCCAGTCAATGTCGGAGTTTCGGGGATCGCGTATTGGAGATGTCAAATAAACAATACAACAGGAACCCCGAAATCACGATATGCGAATTCGCGATTTAATCGCAGCCGTTAAGTTAAGAAGTGATCTCGACTGTTGATTTACTTCATGGAGTATCGGGGATCGAGACTTTGAAATGAAAAAAACACTTGACAACAAGAATGCCGAAATCGTGATATGCGATATGGCGATTCAATCACAGCCGTTAAATCAAGCTTGGATCTGGACCGTATATGTAACTCCATATCGGAGTTTCGGGGATCGCGACATCAAGAGGAATAGAAAACAAGGCAACAAGAATGTCGAAATCGCGATATGTGATATCGCGATTCAATCGTAGTTGTTGAAACAAGTTCATATCTGGACCGTTGGTTCAACTCCGTGTCGGAGTTTCGCGAATCGCAATATGGAGAGACAAAAGGAACAAAGCAACTTGTATTACGAATTTGCGATATGCGAAATCGTGAAAGCGCCTTATGCATAAGGATGTGGTCACAGCCCTTGGTCACGGGAAGAGAAGGAGTCAGTCCAGATAAGCTCCATTTCGAAATTTCGGAGATCACGACATGAAGTGTCGAGACACTTGGGCACAGGAATGTCGAAATGCCGAAACCTGAATTAAAAAGGCAAGAATAATAAAGGTCATCCAACGGTGCGGATAAAACTTGAATGTGATTGAAGGGGTGTTGTTCTTTCTCACAGATTAACTTTTCAGTTACAAATCCATTAGTGAAATGGACTCATGATAGCCAATCATTTGGCGTTTTAGTTGCTTAGACAGTTGTCGTCAGTTTGCCTAAGGAGTTGGGAAGTTGAACCGTCGTGTTCGTGTGTATAAGAGAAGACGAAACAGACTATGTCTGGTTGGTCGTTCTGTAAAGTGAAAAAGAATGAAACTGTAAGAATAGAGAAGAAGAGGATGCGCAGGAGGAGATTGAGCATATGTGAAGTGTGAGATGAAATGCAGAGTAGAATAACAGAACGAGTTGAAGAAGAGCAGAATGAGAGCACAAGTTGATGCAGAGCATACCTACTGAACAGACAGAGCAAGAGAAGCGTAGCAGAACAGTGTGCAGAAGATCAGATTTACAGAACAAAGAAAGATTGGTAAGAACTGATTTATCTATAAAGTTGAATGTTTATTTAGCCATTGATATTCTAGGGAGGTTGGGAGGTGCTTGGGAGGACTATTGTCCTCAGAGGCTCAAGTGGAAGCTTGAACACAGGAAGTTGTAGCTTCCATCTGGTTGCAGCCAGAGAAACCAGGGTGGCAGGGTGGTGCAAGGGAGAACAAGTGTTCTCTGTTATACAGGTTGGAGCCTGTGTAACTGGAAGTTGGTGCTTCCA
>ML779414.1:138958-163117 GCA_009831015.1 Picea engelmannii
AGAGGTTGCAGCCTCACATTGAGTTGGTGCTCAATTATAGATGATGTACAGAACTTAAAAGACTGCCTATCATTTCGAAGAAGAAGAGGTTTTTTCCCTTTATGGGTTTCCTCGTGAAAAATTTGTCTCTGTGCATACTTTATTTGTGACTATTGTTCTTTATCTTTACTGTTCATATGTTGTATATTTTTGATGACCACATGAAGAAAGATTAATAATAGTTTACAATTGTTAAAATTGTTTAAGCTCATATACAACTAATTCACCCCCCCCCCTCTCAGTTGTATTAATAATTCCAATACTTCCATCTTCTCAAAGATTGACTTAAGATCTGGATACCATCAAGTCTGAATCAAGGGTGAAGACATCCTCAAAACTGCCTTCAGGACGAGATATGGTCACTGTGAGTTTGTGGTAGTACCATTTGGATTAACCAATGCCCCGACCACTTTTATGTGCTTGATGAACAATGTGCTCAGCAAATTCCTAGACAAATTTGTACTAGTTTTTATTGACGATATATTAATTTACTCCAAGAATAGAGAGGAACATGAGGAACATCTTAGGCTTGTGCTTCAAGTGCTAAGAGAATATTAGCTCTATGCCAAATTTAGCAAGTGCGAATTTTTCCAGAAGCAAATACATTACTTGGGCCATGTCATATCTGAAGAAGGAGTAGCAGTAGACCCTGACAAGATCAGGTCTATTATGGAATGGCCTACCCCAAAGGACGTTTCAGATATCAAATCCTTCATGGGCTTAACAGGATACTATAGGATATTTATAAAAGGATTCTCCAAGATTGGTTGTCCATCACTTCCCTCTAGAAGAAGGGAGCTAAATTCACGTGGACACAAGAATGTGAAGAAAGATTTCAATCCCTAAAACATTTACTGACCCACGCACCCGTATTGAAGATCGTCGATCCCAAAAATGACTTCCTCGTGTGCATAGATGCCTGCAAGGAAGGGCTCAGAGGAGTCCTTAAGCAAGGAAGAAGTGTAGTCTGCTATGAATCCTGAAAATTGAATGAGAAYGAAGTCAACTATGTGACCCGTGATCTAGAGCTGGCCGCCATAGTGCACGCCTTAAAAATGTGGAGGCATTACCTCCTGGGAAGGAAATTTGTACTTATGACAGACCATTGTGGATTGCGATATCTGTTTGACCAACCAAAGCTCAATGCCAGACAAGCTAGGTGGATGTCCCTCCTTAGTGAATTTGATTTTGAAATCAAGCATGTTAAAGGAAAGGAAAATAAGGTGGTTGATGCCTTTAGCAGAAGTATGAAAACAATTCACCTGGCAGCGGTGAGCACCTGCGAGACGAATATCAAGGAAAGAGTCAGGAATGCACAAGAAACAGACACATTCTTCCATACCGTGACCTCGTACCTAGAGCAAGAAACCATAGGGATAAAGTATGAAGGATACCAGATGATGGATGGAGGTCTACTAACTTACATAAAAAGATTGTATATTCCAGATTGTGATGACTTGAAGAGGTTCATAATGGATGAACTACATAAAAGACCATATATTGGTCATCCAGGATACTAGAAGATGATCACATCCACCAGGAAACAATTCTATTGGCCTGGATTGAAGAAAGACATAGCTGAGTACTTAGCCAAATGCATAGAATTCCAATAGGTTAAAGCAGAACACCGACACCCAGTAGGAATATTACAACCTCTACCAATCCCGGAATGGAAGTGGGAAACCATTTCCATGGACTTCATCACCGAATTACCAACATCGACCAAACAGAATGATGCGATCATAGTAGTGGTGGATAAATTGAGCAAGTTTGTCCATTTTATCCCCGTCAAATCGACTTGCAAGGCAATAGATATCGCCAGCATATTCATGAAGGAGATATTCATACTACATGGCATGCCTAAAGAGATCGTGTCTGATAGAGACACGAAATTTACTTCCAACTTTTGGAAATCCTTGATGGCTGGTCTAGAGACAAAATTATTGTTTAGCACAACCTATCATCTTCGAACCGATGGACAGACAGAAAGAGTGAACCAAATATTAGAGGACATGCTAAGGATGCATGTAATGCATCAACCCAAGAAGTGGGAAGATTTCCTACCACTGGTGGAATTCGCCTACAACAATGGCTACCAAGAATCCCTGAAGATGAGCCCTTTCGAAGTCCTCTATGGAAGACCGTGCAACACTCCAGTCAGTTGGAGTAATCCAGTGAACAGGGTTACTATTGGACCCGACATGTTGAAATAAATGGAACAACAAGTGACTCAGATAAAACAAAATCTAAAGGTCACTCCGAACAAACAGAAAAGTTATGTCGACCAAAAGAGAACTCCAAGAGAATTCAAGACGAGAGACCACGTATATCTCAGAGTTAGGCCTAGGAAGAGTTCCCTAAGGATGTGAGCTTGTGCCAAGTTGGAACCCCGGTATTGTGGACCCTTTGAAGTTCTAGATAGAGTGGGACCTGTAGCCTATAGACTAGCACTTCCTCCCACAGTAAAAGCACATAATGTTTTCCATGTTTCATTATTGAAGAAATATGTACATGATTCTAATCATATAATTGACTGGTCTGTGATGCAGGTGGAACTAGAGGGAGAATTCCTGCCAAAACCTCAATGCATACTAGACAAAAAGGAAACCCCACTCAGGAACCGAACCATTACACAGGTCAAGGTGCAGTGGAAACATTTTGGCCCGGATGAGGCTACATGGGAAATGGAAGATGCCATGAAACAAACATATCCGATTTTGTTTACTTCTATACATACACGCTATATTGATAGATAGAACATCGATGATGATGTTCCTTTAAGGGGGAGGGAATTGTAACACCCTATTTCCCCCAGTCTGTAAAAATAACTGTATTGGCCAAGAACTAAGACAAACTCAAAGATGTGAATATTTGATTTGACGGACCTTTGCATAAAAGGTTGATGAATGTAAATTATGTTATGAATAGGTGTTGCATGATTGTTAGGAGGGGGATGTGCTAAAAGAGACCATGATGGCTAATGAGAGGTGGTGGAAGGGACCTGGAATGGTTGCGTTAACTTCCACTGAGCCAGTACCGTACTGGTTTATACTTGCTCAAAAACCAAAGCAGCTCTCTGATCCTGGAATGGATTTCCTATCAGATTGGTAGGTGGGGAGGCTCCTCAAAAGTTAATGAGAGGATGGGGGTGAACCGCCCATCCGTAACACAGCCCTCAGACCTGACCATGGACGGTGAAATTCGCACCACACGCAACCTTGCAGACAAATGGGCAAGGGAGGAGAGAGAGCGCGCGCGCCGGGGATCATAGAAGGGAACCAGAGAAAACCCTGGAAACGTAGGAAGTTCTGAATATCAAGAGAAGGAGAGTAACCTTCGTCCTGGATTATTTTACTGTATCAGGAGAAGGAGAGTAACCTTCGTCCTTGACTTCCGTTGAGCTGGAAGTAGGAGATTGAACCTTAAAGCATCGTGGTCTAGCTCGGGGGTGGCTAGTGGTAAATCCGTTTGGAGTCACTGAGCCTATGGTTGGGTGGAAACGAGCACCTCTCTCAGCAGTTGTATCACGCCTGGTAGATTTGATAAGTGTTTTATAGCTTGTATTTCGAATTGAATATAATGAATGCATGCTTATGTTTATATGCCCATAATAATTTATGTGTAGAATGATTGCCTGGTGTTTTAAACTGGAAATAATGGATGCATGTGTATGCTTATATGTCATCGTTGGTTTCTGTACAAATGGTTAAGTCTGGGGTCAGAGTCATGGGAGTTTAAAGCCCTGAGAACTTGAATTCATGATTCAAGTTCAGAAGGGATAACGAGCCCAATTATAGAAAGAGAGAATGCCCTATCATTTGGTTGACGAACGGTCGGAATCCTTTCGGGAATATCCCAGATCTGTTGAGACCGATGGATCTAGAGAAGGAGCGTAGGCATTAACACCTCGACCCTTTTAGCCTTTGCAAATAGCGATGGGATCCAGGACCGTAGATCCAAGGATCTGAAGGAGCCCTATTGACCGTCGATCTTAGCCTTTGTATAGGCAGGAGAGTAGCATTTCGTTGACTCGCGACTTGGAGTGGTCAAGGGTAGGACTGCATGAACTCACGATTCACGAGATCGCGACGTGATCGTGACCATTGGATCCAGGCCGCGGGAGAACCGTGGGATCAGAACTTTCGTGGTTATCGCCTATCGAGGGTTAGAAACTTGAGAGAGTTTATTTTCGACTATAGAAGTCATGAAGTGTCGAGCATCGAGGGCTCATGCGAACACGTGGCACCTCCGTTAGGTGGGGACTGCGTGGTTGATATGTGGCGTTCCAACAAGCACCCAAAGAAAGGTGGGAGCGGGTTACAGGTGATGGACATGTGTCGCCTGGGAAAGAGTCAACCCATTATTGACTTCTCATATCTTGAGAATTCGCGAAGGATGAGCACGAGGGCTCAACACTCCAACTCTCGAAGTCGCGAGATGCGAGTAGCGCTAGTATTTAGCTTAGGAAGCGGGTGTCCCATTGTTGACTTATCGCGTCTCGGGATTTCGCAAAGGAGGAGCACGAGGGCTCAACACCTCAACTAGCAAAGTTGCGAGTAGTGCTAGTGTTTGGCCTAGCCTACGGTTACATGTAGTAGGTGCTAGTGAGGAAGGAGCCATACCTGTATCGCATCTCGGGTATCGGCACTTGGAGAAAGAGGAGTCGAGAGGCTTGACTCCC
Source organism: Picea engelmannii (assembly GCA_009831015.1). Taxonomy (NCBI): domain Eukaryota; kingdom Viridiplantae; phylum Streptophyta; class Pinopsida; order Pinales; family Pinaceae; genus Picea; species Picea engelmannii. Next base: position 143,679 of record ML779414.1, read on the forward strand.
AACTCGCAACTTGTGAAAGGCGCTTGCGCTAAGGCCAGATTGTGGTCACGAAGGAGGATGAGGGAAGGGATGGTCTGCACTAGGCCCCATAGAAGTCTCGGGGATTCTATCCCTCAGAGAAAAAGACGAAAAATCTAGATTGTCGTAGTGGGTGTGTGACAAAAGGAAAGTGAAAGATCTCACTGGTAACTGCCAACCAAGCAAATAAGTTGATTAGTTTTAGTAAAAAATATGTTTTGCTTTCCTTGAGAGAAAATTAGTGTGATGATGAGTCAACTGGAGTGAAGACATCCCTGGAGGGGTGTACTAAAGAGAAGAAACATCAATTGGAGGAGTTGTTACAAGCATACAGGGGAGTGTTCTAGGAGCCTAAAGGGATACCACCTAAGAGGGAAGTGGAGCAAGAAACACAACTATTGCTAGACTCCCCATTGTTGAATATTGGATTGTATAGAAAGTCTGTTTTGGAAGAAAATGAAGTGAAGAAATAGTTGCAACAATTGTTGGATCAGGGTGTGATTCAATCAAGTACCTCACCTTGTGGATCACCAATTATAATTGTGCCCAAACAAGATGATACTTGGAGAATGTGTGTCGATTACAAGGCATTGAAGAAGATTACACTAAAGAATTGATACCCTCTTCCAATAATCGATGATCTGTTGGACTAGTTGTAGCATGCCAAGTGCTTCACTAAGATGGATTTGAAATCAAGATATCACTATGTACGAGTCAAATAAAAAGATACCTAGAAGACTACCTTCAAGACAAGACAAGGTTTGTATGAGTGGTTGGTTATGCCATTTGATTTATGCAATGCACCAGATACATTTATGAGACTAATGAATGATTTTTACGCCTTATCTAGATTCATTTGTTATTGTTTATTTGGATGATATATTGGTTTATAGCGCTAGCTGGGAAGATCACATCTCACATATTATGCAGGTGTTAGAAACTCTGAAAAAGCACCAACTATTGGCCAATCTCAAGAAATGTGAGTTTGCTCAGCAGTGTTTGGTGTATTTGGAGTATGTGATCAGTGGAGGGGAGCTCAAGATAGATCTTGCAAAGATAGAAGCCATCATGAAATGACCAGTTCCTACAAATGTCACTAAAGTTAGGAGTTTTGTTGGGACAACACGATACTTGCATAAGTTCGTAGTTTCATTTTCAGCGGTAGTTGCACCACTCCATGCCATAATTGTAACATCCATTGTTTTCATCCAGGCAAATTATACTATAATTGTATAAATGTGATTTAGGCTGGTGAAGCGATGTCTTGGGGCAAAGAGTTTGCATTGGTTTAATGTGGCTAGAAGTCAAACAGTATATTATGTGCATTGAAATAATTAATAAAAGTAACAATTCTTGGCTATGATACGAAAGGGATGAAGAACAATGGGGGGCTATAATTCCACAAGAGAGAGGGGTCTAAGGGAGAGTTATGCATGTGTATTAATCCAAACCCACATTCTTGATTTATAATATCATTGTGTAAACCTTCTATTTTGTTGTTGAGTGTTCCCAAATCCAATCATGGTGTGAGAGGTCACATCCCATAGTTATTGGGGAGCATGGGTTGAAGTACAATCATATTTGGGAAGAGTGAGAGTCAATAAAGCAAGGGAGAAGAAGGGAAATTCGCATAGAGAATAAAGATAATTTTTACATGTAATTTTTGGGTAGCAAAAGAGGAGTTGAGTACTGTGAAGAGTACAAGCCATGTTGTGCTTGAAGGACACCATTTTTGGGTTGTGTGTTATGTTGAAAATGAGGCATGTGTGCCTATAAAATGGACTATAAGCATGTAGTGCATTTTTTTCTATTGAATAAATGATTCCACGGCCTTGTGAAGACTGTTGTGAGAACTCATTGGGTAGTTGAGAGTTCTTGGAAGTCCCCAACTGAAAGTTCCTGGCTAACCGAGTGCACTAGAAGCCATGATAAACAAATGATACAACCTTAGGGACTATGATTATTGAAGGGGGTACATTCCTTGGGTTATGCAGGTGGTAGGGAAGATAGCTAGAGGATTGAGACTATTGTGGGAGTAGAACCCGGGTTTGGGGCTGCTCTGTGTGGAGAGTGAATATCCAGAGGGTCAGATCTCCTTGTGGACTCACATCCTTAGCATGGGAGCGGCCTGTTGTTGAGACTTGGAGCAACAAATCTTGTTGCTAGGAGGTTCATCATTTTGTGGAGCTAGTCAGATTACATTTATAAACATATAAGTGTTTTTGTTGTGTTATTATGATTATTCCACTGTGTAAAATATGTTTTAATGTTGTGTTATGTTTTGTTGAGTTTGCATGCATTCATGAATTTATAAATGATGTAGATGCATGGATAATCGACATTATGTATGCTATACTTTTTATGGGTCTTTTGTCCCTTGGTTTTCTATTATATGTATGGGCGTTTTTAATTTGATTTTAGCAGGCTAAGTCGTTTTCCGCAGTGACGAGACTCAACATGGGTACTTGGTACGTTACAAAGTGGTATCAGATCTTTTGGTTCAAACATAGGACCCACATGGGCCAAGAACCAATGTGAATTTGGGTAAAAATTCTTTGTTATAGATTTCTGACTGTGCAAATTTTGTGGAAAACGGCGAAAAATTAGAGAGAAATCCTCAAATTCATGGGAAAATCCAAGATTTAGTTGCCTCAGAAATGTTTGATATGTTTAATGGCATCAATTAGCTAGATTGTAGAGTTATATTCAACCTGCAAGGTCAAATTTCGTGTTTTAATGGCTGCCACAACACTAGGTAAAGTTTAACAAATCGATGGTTGAGATCATGTTTGATCTCGAGATCAACGACCTAGATTCATTTTAATAAATTTAAAAATTTATAAAGTTTCAACCATTTGAAAGGTGAAGTGAATCGACGACCAAGATTCAATTTCGGAGGTTGGGAAAATGGATCAGATCGATGACCAAGATCTATTTTTGATCATTTTGACGTTGAAGCAAATCGACAACCAAGATTCATTTTCGGTAGTTTGAAAGTGGATCAAATAGAAGACCGAGATTTGATTCAACAGTTGTAAAAATGAAACAAATCAATAGTTTGGGTTTGTTTTTGGTCATTTTGAAGTTGGATCTGATTGACAATCCGGATTTGTTTTCAGAGCTTGGAAAATAGAGCAAATTGATGGTCGATCTCGTAGACAAAGTTGGGTGAAGTTTGATGGATCAATCACTGAGATAATTTTTGAATGATAGATCAACAGTCCAAATTCATCGGGGATTTGGTCGAAAATTTTGTAAGTGTTGGAGTTGGCCAAAGGAAATTGTTGACAACTGATCGTTGATGGTCGAACGTCGACAAAATTGACGAAGTGTTTCAATCACCGACAACTAATGGTCAAGTCGATCGATTTAGTAAAGTGTTCTCTATCGAGCAAGAGAAAGCACCGATAATTGATGGTCGATGGTCAGGCGTCGACCAAATTGACAAGGTATTCAGTTCACCCACGAGAAACGGTTGATGGCCAATGAAGAAAAGAGGGTGATGATGTGTCATGCCACACCAACCAAGTTGAAACCTTAGGATGACATGTCATGCCATGTCAGCATCCACATGTCATGCCATGCCATCCAAGAAGTTCCTAAAAGTTGATGGTCGAGTCAGTCGAAGTGGAGAAGTGGAGAAGTATTTTCATCAACCAATAACGATGGCCGATAGTTGTGTCGGCCAAATTGGTAAGGAGTTTTTCCGCCAATGAAAATCATCGATGGTCGACAACCGATGGTTGGGTCGATCAATTTAGCGATGTGTTGTAAGTGGTTTCCAAGAGAAATGACCGATGGTCGATGGTTAACGATCAAGCATCGGGTAGATTCACGAGCAAGTTTGACTTGCCAAAGAGAATTGTCGATCGATCGATCACCAATGGAACTCAGATCAACGATATAGATTGTTTTATGTTGTTGATCGATGGTGCAAATTGATCGTTAGGGGTTGGGAAATGATTAACATACCAAGAGAGGAGATTTCATCCAATTTGAAATCAATGACTTGGATTTAAAAGGTTGTTATAACAGAAAAACAATCACTTTTCTATGAAATTTTAAGGTTTTTGAAGGTCATAAACTTGCAAGGCGATTTTGAGGCCCTAAACAACATTTTTAGAAAATTAAAACCTACAAGAATAAAGTGTATGAGAACAAAGAACTTTTCAACGAACTATCTCATACACAAAACGGAGCTCGTATGAGAAAGTTATAGTCGAAATAGTCAAAGTAAAATTTTGGCACCAATTTACTTCCATAGGGCTTAACTCTCTGCTCAGAACTCTGTTTGGGGCATATGAGCAGTTTGTGGAAATATTATCAACCATAGAAGAAAACCATGGAGCTAGATTTGGAATCTGGGTATGTAAAAATGTGAAGGAAGAGAAAGAAAACACATGTAGCATACATGAATAAAAATGCAAAACAATCAAAACCTCAGCGGACCATAACTAACAATTTGGAGCTTGGTTAAGGGTGAAATTGTGACAAATCGTTCAAAAGGTACTAATGGGCATACCCAATTGAGATTTTGCCAAAATTACAATAGAATTGGTGTAGGGATGCGTGAAGAGGGATAAAATTACTAAGTCAAGGGAAAGTGAAAAGGGACAAAGCTGTCATTTCCATATTGCTGCAGTTTTTTATTGAAGTATTAATTTGACAATATGAGAGTTGTTGTGAGTTAAGTGTGAATAGTATTATCTATATCATGTAGAAAAATTTTCTTGGTTCTCAATATATTTATCTCTATAAGTGGAAAAAGTTGGTGTTTAAGATTATTTGCACCAGGGATAAAGGTGCACAAAATGGGTAAATGGGCAATATTCAATTGCCTATAAATTGTTGCTCAGAGCTCATAATTGAGCAAGAAAGAAATGATTGGAAATCTATTGGATAGGAGAATCTAGATATCCATACAAATTTAATTTTGAGCCGAAGGATTTTCAAGGAATCACAAGGAAGGTTTCTGATGGACTTGAAGGACACCTTTGAGTAGAATGGAATTTTAGGAAGCCATAACTTTTGGTCTCGTAAATCAAATTGAAGCATGAGTATGGCCATTGGAAAGGTAATACATAGGATAATATGACAAAATGTATAAGTTCTCCAAGGGAGCATCTATTGGTTGTGGAGCCTGGTTATCTTCATGATTCAAAGGTTTTGTTTCAGCCATGTTTGGATCCAATTTCATAACGAGGGGGGAGGTGTGGGGGGGCTTGCCCCCCCACATCTGTCACATAAGGGGTGCGATGACAATATTTTGGAGCCCCCTTGGTGGGGGTTTAGGGGCAGCGCCTAGGAAGAGAATTTTTTGGGAAAAAATGCCTTATAAAATATTGTAATTTTGTAGTAAATTTGAACCGTTCATCATTAGGTTGTAGATCTAACGGTAGAAGTTATGTTAAGATTTTTTTTCCTAGAAGGAAACCTATTTTATGTATGAGGGAATTATATTATGGCAATGTATGTGAGTGAATATTGTATTTTGAGAGAAGAGACTGTGAGAAAATAAGAGGAAGTTACAACGAGTGTGTTGTAGGTTGTATCCCTTCATTTGCTAGAAAATAATAAAAGGAATGACTGAAAATTTCTCTAGTGGACGTAGTTCATGTTGGGTGAACCATATATATCTGTGTCTCTATTGTATTGTGTATCTTTTGTGTTTTATTTCCATATATGTTTTATATTATTGCTCTGTCATCCTCTTTTCTAACAACATCGGGTTCCTCCATAAAGTTTGAAGAAAAAGCGGAATTGGATTCCATGAACTGTGTAACTACTCGATGTGAATATTTTTCCAAATAATGTCAAAATTTGGAGAAACATATCTAGAAGATAGAGGTGAGTGCCAGAGGTGATTGCTAAGTAAGAAAAAGTATTGAAACTCATGATAGTGCCTACACATAAGTATATAGGCACATTTGAAGTGTAATATCTTAACAAGATAAAAGGGAGTTGAGCTTGCTAACAGTGCATTGTTAACTAGTAGACACATCGGGTTCCTCCATAAAGTTTGAAGAAAAAGTGGAATTGGATTCCATGAACTATGTAACTACTTGATGTGAATATTTTTTTAAATAATGTCAAAATTTGGAGAAACATACCTAGAAGATAGAGGTGAGTGTCAGAGGTGATTGCTAGGTAAGAAAGAGTATTGAAACTCATGATAGTGCCTACACATAAGTATATAGGCACATTTGAAGTGTAATATCTTAACAAGATAAAAGGTATTTGAGCTTGCTAACATGGCATTATTAATTAGTAGAGAAACACTGAAGCAAAGAGTGTTGTGTGAGAGATTCCTAGAGAGGGTATAAGATTCCATAATTGAGCATTGTGTGGGCCTATTTTAGATTAATCCTAGGGTCCTTTTGACAAGGAAGTGGATCAAGTTTATGAAGTTGGCAGAAGCATCAAAATGTTGCAAAGGCAAGTGCAGGGTTGCAGGGTAGGTGATGCAAGGTTGAAAAAGGTCTAAAGAACAGTAGAGGAATATTAGTACTCAACTGCTATAGAGTCTGAGTGTCTTGCAAGGGAAAATCAATAAATATTCTCACATGAGACATGAATCCAACAAGTGATGAGTATCATAAGCATGCACAAGGAGTTAAAGAGAACTCCATAGCCTCAAAGGTAGAAATGTAATAAAGGCTACAAAGCTTCCTACAAGTAAAGGAAAATGATATCATGAAATGAGGTGTTACTCATAGAGTGGATGAGTCATCTCTATATTCAAGCACAAAGATTGAAGAAGGAATGGTTAGATATGATCTAACAACTTTTGTCTAGAAGTGTTGAAAAAAAAAGGGTTGCCTCTATTATCATAGTGTGGAGTAAAAGTAGGGTACAAACACAAACGAAGGATGTGTAGCATTCCATTTGGAGCAAAGTGGTTTTGAGTGACTAAGTAGTGCTTCACAATTAATCACTCAATGAAGTGAAAGATATTTAAAATTGAGCAAAGCCACAAATGGAAAAGAGTATTAAAAATATGTCATAAAACAAATATTTCAAAATGTTGAAATGTCAATCAATACTAATGATATTTCAAGACCGGTTTGGTCAAGGAAATGAGGAGTGTTTAATTAGAGTGCAATGTTAATATTCAACTGGAGTAGTGCACGTTACAACACTGAATATCGAAAATTTTATCCAAAATGTTGGGATAGGATTCTATGCATAAAAGAAGTTGTTGTGAGATGGAAACACTAATGGATCTAGTATCTGGAAAAACAAAATGGCCAAGTTGGGGCTTGAATGAAAGGTTCAGAATAGGACCTAGTGGTGCACAGTTGAGCAAAATGACAATGCACAGGGCAGCGAGGTTCTATAGGAATTCAAAGACTATCATCTACAACAACACATTAAATAACTAACGTTGAAACAAATATGCATTAGAGTGCATGATAGAATTGATGCATGATGCATACATTAAAGATAGAATGCATGTACATGAAATGAACATGATGGGATTAATGCTTGGTGCATAATGATGTGCATTTGTGCATGCTTGAACATGTGTATGAAATTAGTATAGACTAAGAGTAGTCTGCAGATACACACACACATGAATTAATGTTGTTATATTGAATAACACTAATGATGGATTGTGTATCGAGAAAAAATGTGACAGCGTCACTGAGAATGATGTTGATGGTGCCATTAAAATCCATCCATACAAAGATAAATGGTGATGGTAAGAGTGTTGACCTATAGAATTGGTGAAGGGAACCAACGAGATTCTACAAAATGTCAAAGAATCAGGTAGCATCAAGTAATTGATAATGGCCATGTAGGTATGCATTTGGCTTCTTATGTTGCATAAAATGATGAAAGAAATTGAGGTAAGAATTTCCTTAGTTAAAGTTCAAATATTTAAAATTAACGTAAAGGGAGCAAACCTTGAAGGTGAATATTTTATTGGTGCTTGAATGTATTTATATAGAAATTTACTTGCATATTATGTTATAATAGTTATGAGATCATAACCAAGTCAAGTTAGGAGACATTACTCATATTGTAGCAATGAATGTCATTAAAAATGGCCATGTTGAGATTGGAAATGGAAAGACTATAGCACCATACAAGTACATAAAGTTATTTCCATGTATAACCAATGTTTAAACTGCAACCTCTTTGTCGACATAAGAAAGCACTAAGATAATTAAATTCCTAGTATTATGTATGGGTCGAAGAGGAAAGTATCCAAATGATCGAACAAGTAAATGGGGAAAAGTTTGAAAAATGTGTTGAGATATTGGCTAGATTTTCCAACTCACATGGTGGAATACATGACATGGACATATGGTATTCCAAAATCAATGCAAGGATACATTGTGTAGGATGTGATCATGGGTATTGGCAGATTGGTTTTATTTATTGGTAAAATTTGATTGCATTATGAAAATATTTGTATGTTAAATAATGCATGTGCAAGGAATTGTGGTTTTATTCCATTTAATATGGACAATAGTTGCAAGTGATTGAATTCTAGAGTAATATAATTTTGAAATTATTTCATGGACAGAATGCAAATGTTGCAATGGAATGATATTGTGCATGAAATACTAACAACTTGTTTGGCTATAAGAAAGTTGAGGAAATTGCAAGTAGATTGGTCTTGGATATGGAAATGATGTAAACCCATAAGAAAAACTAATACCTATTGCTGCAAGAGCCAAACACAATGAACATAAATTTCATGCGTGGGAATATTTGTTTTCCTGTATAAACATATTTGAAAAATAAATAATTGAAAATTCTTATGATATGCTAAAAATTTGTTTGATTGCATAGAAATTGAGGAAAATGCAAGGGAAATGGTCTTGGATATGGCAATTTTGTAAGTCCATGAGGAACATTGATATCTACTGTTGCAAGAACCAAACAACTATGAACAGAAAATTCATGTTTGGGAAATTATGTTTTCTTGTCTAAAACATATTTGAAATTTTACAATGAAAATTATATGATGATGTCTCATATTGACTGTAGGTATATGATGCAAATGGAATGATTGCCATAGATTACAGATTGCTAGTGGAACTCTAGCAACAAGTTGGTATTTGTCTACATAAAAACACCTTGGCAAATGATGGATCATCTGAGGAAATATTTAATAGTGAAATGAATGTTTAAGCCTTGAGAGTGAGTATAGCAAGAAGAAGCAAATTGTTAAGCTTGCAGAAAAATCAAGTTGTCAAGATTGAAGAATGAAATCTTGCATGGGAGTTGCATTATCAAAGAGCTAGGTTGTCAAACCTGAAAAGTGAACTTCTATGTGAATTGCACTAGAACAACAAAGTTCGTTAAGAATCAAATATATTTGAATAAAATCACCACACAAAATATATGGAACAATATAGAAAAACCACACTTTTAGTATTATCAAACTCTTATGGTAAGAAAACACCATGGATCTTATTATAGAAGAGATCTTTTTATGTTCACTTGTCTCTTTGAGAGGGCACCCTTCTATTAAACTACCGCTCCAAATACAATACTTCTCAACTCTTTTCATTACGTTGTTTGAACCCCTTTATATAGTGCTACCAACCACTTAAAAACATTCTAAAGAATTAACCTTCTAGAAGTAAAACCTTCTAGTAAGTCCTTACATTTATTATATATAACTATCATAGTGAGCCTTATTTAATAGTATAGTGGACTTAATCCACCTTACGTGGAATGGCCTCCACTATTATCACTATGGGTCATTTGCCCACCCTCTCCTTCCTACCCCCACTAGGTAATTCAAATTCCAAGAGTGGTAGAATTTAGTCAGAAAAGTTTTGCCCAAATTTAAACCAATGGAAATGCTCAAGAAATCAATCAAAGTTCCAAATCAATCAAAATATGTTCAAAAAATCAATCAAAGTTCCAAATCAATCAAAATTTCAACTTATTGGGTTGCACTGTTTCAACCTTCAATGAAAGGAAAAGTATAAAATAAAATAGAAACTATCATTAACCAAGATTTATAGCTCTTTACCTTGGACATTCTCATGTTCCAAAAAGTATAAAATAAAATAAAATAAGAACTATCATTAACCAAGATTTCAAGCTCTTTGCCTTCAAATTCTCATGCTCCATATCATTTCTTCATGTCCACATTTTGCTAAAGTTCCCTCCATTCTTGCCATCATTTTAACTAGATGGTTTATCATTTTAACTAACTTTTGGGTCATTTTGATGATGTTCTTTAGGATGGTACATAGGGTAAACCCTAATCACTTGCTGCAATTGAACTCAAGAGGGAAGATAACAATCATTCCTCCCACCACCCAAACTAAACCCAATTGACTTATCTTAACAATGATTTTTTAATAAAAATCATTTCAGCTTTTATTATCTACTTTTTGACTTTTTAATCTTTTATTATCTACTTTTTTAATTTTTTTACCCTGATTATAGTGTGGCTCTCTAATCTTCTTGTAACCTACTCTAAGACTTTACAGTATGGACATTTTTCTTCCAAGTAACTTCAAACTTGGGATCTGATGCCACTTGTTCTGAAATACTCTAATTACTGAAAATTACAACCACTGAATTTGTAAAATTACAAAGGCTATAAGTTTATTTCCATTGTATCATTGAACAGTTTTAAACCAGCATTTAAGATGCCATCGTTCATGGTCATCAATGTATTTAACAAGTCTGGCAAAGAAAATAAACAAAGAACCAAGAAAAACACTAACAGATTTTACTAGCAATGCAATAACATGAAAGAGAACAATACCAGTGAACAGCAGAAACAAAAATTACATTCAGGGGCTAGCTTAATATAAATAAAATAAAAAACAAACACACAGAAGCAGAATACACAATATACACAACTTTTTGTGAAGAAAACTCTATCAAATTATAAAAACTCCACTACCAATAAATACTCTGTTTTTTATCATATCTTATAGAAAACTAATTAAATAAAATGAAAAAAAACAAACACACACAAAAGCAGAATACACAATATACACAACTTTCTGTGAAGAAGAAAACTCTATCAAGGTATATAAACTCCACTACCAATAAATGCTCTGTTTTTTATCATATGTTATAGAAAACTAATTAAATAAAATAAAAAACAAACACACAAAAGCAGAATACACAACTTTTTGTGAAGAAAACTCTATCAAGGTATAAAAACTCCACTACCGATAAATACTCTGCTTTTTAACATTTATTATAGAAAACGAATTGAGAATGTCAATAAAAAAACCATATTTATCCTACAACTACTCAGCCATGCATATTTTTCCTGCAACTACTTCCATCAACCATTGTTAGTAAGACTCAGCCATGCATATTTATTATACTGCAACTAAACCATTAAGCAGCCATGCATATTTATCCTGCAACAACTTAACCATTAACCATTGTTAGTAAGACTCAATCATGCATATTTATTACCCTGCAACCATTAACCATGGTTAGTAAGAGACCCTACTTCCTTATGACTTTGCCCCATCTACATAAAAACATGGTATAGTGAAATTTCTATGCTAACATAGACCAGCACTAAACCAAAAATAACATAGACCAGCACTAAACCAAAAATAATACAAGAATGAATAGAGATTTTCAAAATACCACAAAATAAACATATCTAAATCTAAAAATAATATGTCCTGGACTAAAAATAATCCAAGAATAAATAGAAATTTCCAAAATAAAGAGGTTGCCCATATAAATTAACATAAAGAGGTTGCCCAATTTACAGGAATCATTATTTTGTTTTTTGTTTTTCAAAACCCATTTGTGAATTACCAAACTATATTTTGTATTTTCCCTTTCACCAAAAGAAACATGAATTCTCTGTTTTTTTTCCACCTACACTTTTCCCTTCGTGCCCAGATTTCTATTTAGTAACAACTTATTCCCTGCATAGGTGGCACCCATGATGCCAACATAGTTTTTTCTTGCTACCTTTTCGAATCCTTTACAGATCAATCAAGCAAGAATCCATGTTATTTAACACATTTGATAGACCCCCTCTTCCATCAGGTTATCAAATCAAAGCAAAAGATGCGTATATACTCATTTCCAATGTTATACTCTAGTTTTACGTAGTCATTGATTCTTAAATCATTCCCCTTATTTGCGTCTCTGTAATGTTGCATTGCACTCGGTCATTGAATTCATCTCTAGAGTATTTTATCAATACCTCAGGCCTCCACTTTTACTATAGCAGGCAACATTTTCTGTTTAGGAAGCCTGGCTTCAGATTGGAAGGATATGTCTACTTCTAATGTCATGAAGCAACTCCCTCAAACTTCCATATTTTAACTGAGCACGCAATCAGCAAAAGGATTAAGTATTTTCCCTAAAACTCCCTCAAACTTTCATATTTTAACTGAGCACACAATCAGCAAAAGGATTAAGTCTTTTCCCTAATTTTTCACCACTCCTACCCTACAAATAGAACAATAGATTACACCTATAATCATTCTCTACATTATAAGAGTCTCCAAGTAGAAATGAACCTGCACCGTCAAATTGCATCCAAATACAAGCTCGCAAGCTCAGATCAAGTTTTCTTCAACACGAAACACTGCCCACTACAGTAATAATAGATGATTGAGATATTGCAAAAATTAAGATCAAGAGAAACTGAAAATGCATCAGTTCTGCATATGTACAGAACAGGTCTCTTCGTTGCATAAGGTTGCCAAATCTCATCATCAGATAATTTGAGATTAGATCTTGCCATATGGGTATTTCTTCCAAAACCATTTAGTTCCTCTTAAGAAGCAGTGATTGACAACCAATCCACCGGTAATATTGGTTGTAGAAAGATACATTTATACAAGACCCGCAGAATAAATTTTATTACAAAACCTAATGTATTCAATCAATATGCCAAACAACCTAACATAAAACCACCATAACATTAGTGTGATTTGTACCAATTGGCATCTGAGCGGTTAAATCCTCTGAAATTTAAACACAAAACACCAGATGAGATCATTTACTTCAAAAAAAATTCAAAACCTTAACTATCAAATCCTTATAAGATTGAAATTAACCCTGAAGTAACTAGGATAAAAAAAAAATCCAGAAACCAGCAAAACCACTTTACCGCCATTGCCTCCAACCGACTCTTAGGCAAGGAAAAATACAAGAACATTTAAATAAGAACAAAAAAACGTGTACACACATTTAACCTCGAAGAACATGTTCAGAGTTCCATAGCATGTGTGGTGTCAAAAGGACACCATTAAAATAAAAATAAAAATATTAATTTCAAGCACTGGTGAACTTGGTAACAGCCTTGGTGCCCTCCGAGACGGCGTGCTTAGCAAGCTCCCCTGGAAGGGCAAGCCTTACAGCGGTCTGAATCTCCCGGGAGGTAATCGTGGGCTTCTTGTTGTAGCGGGCGAGTTTCGATGATTCGCTCGCCAATTTCTCGAAGATATCATTGATGAAGCTGTTCATTATCCCCATCGCTTTGCTAGAAATGCCGATATCTGGGTGAACCTGCTTCAAAACCTTAAATATATAGATCTTGTAGGTCTCAACGCTCTTCTTATGCTTCTTCTTGCCCTTCTTGTCTCCGCCTTCCTTCGGAAGCTTTTTCTCGGCCTTGGGAGCAGGCTTCTTCTCTGCTACGGGCTTCTTCTCAGCGGGTTTCTTCTCTGCCTTCGGAGCCATTGCTGGAATTCAAAGCTGGCGACAGCACCGCTTCTGGATTTTCGAAAAGTATCGATAGAAAACACTCGGAGATGGAGTGCCTGGCAACTGACCTTGTGCATTTATATAGAGAAAAGTGTGGTCTCCTCAGTATGGCACGGATCGATAACCTCGTTTGATCTGAGCCGTAGATGTCGAAGTGGACCAATTGTTCCCATAGTCGTGGATAAGGAGCAGTGTCTCATTAAATAAACTATATTTTGTAGAGGTTTTATGCAATGAATGCACCATTTCCGGGTTGTTATCGGTAGTGAAGATAATTACGCCGATCGGCGTTTCTCAATTGGGCCCTTTTCAATTGAGCGTTTCTCAATTGGGCCCTTTTCAATTGGGCGTTTCTCAATTGGGTTCTAGACTATTGGTGATTTAATTAATAAATAATGTGGATGGTTTAGATTTAATAATTTTGAAATATTTCTAGTAAGGATGAGATTAAACTAAAACTCTAATCTTGAGTTGTTAATTCACTTTATAAATAATTGTGATAAAGGAGTTTCTATAAATAATGTGGATGGTTTAGATTTAAGAATTTTGAAATATTTGATGAGATTAAACTAAAACTCTAATCTTGAGTTGTTAATTCACTTTATAAATAATTGTGATAAAGGAGTTTCTATAGTGGAATTGGGTTTCCAAAATATTGGTGATTTAATTAATAAAAAATGTATGGATGGATAGATTCAATGGTGGAAAGCAAAGAGTTTTTCATCATTGGGCAAGGTTCAATTCCAATGAGAGTTGTTTAACCTAGAGTCATGGGGACAATTTGAGGTAGTGGTTGAACGTGTGGTTGCACCCATAGATATTATATTAAATGATGTCATGACTCGTGCACACATAATTGGATCAAAGCCCACCCTCATGTCCTTCAATTTATAAGAAAACTAAATAATATTTTTTTATGGACAAAGGGGGGTATGCGGCTTAGTGCAAAATTTTTATGGTAGCGTTGAAGCTTTTGTGACTGGCCCGGGTGGGATAACAGGTGGATGGGCAGGTGTCTTTGAAGATGTGGGAGGACGAAGTCAATCGTGTAGACTATACTGAGAATTCGTTGAGCGGGCATTCCATTTGGCAATTGCCACCTATTCGTCAAATGACTGACCCGGCCTTGGGGTTTGTTGGCTTTTCTTCCGATGGGAGTTGAATGTTTACATGGGCTCTAAAGGTTACTAGTCTGTCACCAGTTTTGCCCTAGGAAACCAATGGTTTTGGTTTTCCTCCTTTTACAACGACAGTGAACTCGGTTCCAACATTAGATTCGGGTTTTTCCACAATTGAATGGCATGATTTCACGTTTGGTGGTTTACTTTCTTCGGAAAATTGGACTTCTCTTCCTTTCTCAGAACCCTTGTTTGTTTTTCATTCTCCAAATGTCTCTCCACGGAAGCTAGGGCAGGTTGCTCGGGTGGATCTCTTGCAAGGGTTTCCATCTTCAATTCTTACTCCATCTGATTCAGTGATCCCTCGGTGCAGTTTCGTCCGACGGTTTTTGAATTTGACCCTCTGGTGCTGGGAGATATATCGACCTTCCCTGGGGCATCCAACCCTTTGATTGAAAATGGGTTTATAGGTCCCTTGCTAATTCCATTGGATCTCAGTAGTGGTTTTGACTCTGAAGGCCGAGAAACAAGAAACCCTTATGTGGGTGGCCCTAGTGAAGCAGTTAAAGGCGGAAAGTCTACTCTGGATCCAAAAATCCCTAACCCTAGGAACCGAAAGAACAAATGTATTAAGACAAAAGGGCGAGCGACAAAATTTGTCCTGGGTGAGGACATTACTTTAAATCAGGTGGTGGAAATGGTTGAAAAAATTGTGATGGGAAGGGCCCGCGGTAGACGATTTGGTAGTGACCAACTCAAGTTATGGGTTGAATCTATGTGGGGGGA
This sequence comes from Picea engelmannii, assembly GCA_009831015.1. Taxonomy (NCBI): domain Eukaryota; kingdom Viridiplantae; phylum Streptophyta; class Pinopsida; order Pinales; family Pinaceae; genus Picea; species Picea engelmannii. The sequence continues at coordinate 159,281 of ML779414.1, forward strand.
AAAGTTGGGCTTTGTTCCCTCGACATACACTCTAGCTAGGGGTTGGTTTGCTTTTCTTTTCCATTCTGAAGAAGATGCCCATTGGGCATTGCAAGGCTCTTGGAGTTTGGACTCAAACCTAATTGCTATGAAGATGTGGTCATTGTTGTTTAATGCTAACAGGGAAAGGTTTGGCATAGCCCCTCTTTGGGTGCGGCTCCTAGGGCTCCCAATGGAATTCTGGTCGGAGGAGGTTTTTAAAGGAATTGGGAATACCTTGGGGGATTTTATTGAAGCGAACATGTATTTCTTGTCGACGGGAGAAATGGAGATGGCTTGCATTCTTGTCTGAACTGATGTTAGGGAAGGTCTGGTGGAGGAACTGGAAATTGAATGAAAATGAAAAGTTCATTTGCAAAAATTGGACTATGAAGGAGTGCCCTTCAAATGTTATCGTTGCCGCCTCTATGGGCACATAAAATCAAACAATCACTTACCCTTTTATCTGTTGATTTACCAGCCAATTACTAGAATTGTGAAAAAGTGTGATGCTCAAGCCATAAAGGGGGATGTGGACTCTCCATCGTTAAATGTTGCTTTGTTGAAAGAGGAGAATCTTATGGGCCAATTATTGATCAAAGGTGATAGTGGAGAGGTTATTATGCAACTTGTCCATGACCCCTTTGTTCCTCTTGATTAGGATAATGAGGTTGATGCACGACCGAAGGAGATTTTGTGAAACCGGATGGAGATCCAACATGTTTATGGTGCTTCCCTCGAATCGTCCTCCCCCCTAGGTTCTCCCTCTGATTTTGTTCCCTCCTTAATTCCCCTAATTTCATCTATGCACTTACTAGGAAGGGAGTGGTCAGTTTCTCCTCCTGCGTCTATTCCCGGAAACTTTCTTCTTTATCTTTCCTCTCTCCCTTGGGGTCGGTGTAGTGCCCAGTGGTTTCATATGGCCAAAGACCGGTGCATCCCATTCTGACTATAGAATCTAGGGGGTCAAGGGACTTGGAAGAGGAATTCTTATGATATAATTTAAGACCTCCTTCACTTCTAGTATCATTGGAGCCAAGAAGATCTGAAGGGGGTCTGGGAAATAACCTTTGTTGTTAATCTTTGAGCAAAGGAAGGGGATGAAGATCCTTTCTTTCAAAGGCACGGGAGAAAGCCCAGGTGAAGCAAGTCGTGGGCTTACAACCATCTATTGATGGGGTGCTTAGAGCAGCGATGGCCTTGCGCAGGGTTTCCCAATGATTATCCTCTCTTTTAATTGTAGGGGTATGGCGAGCCCGTCCAAAAAATTGTCACTGTGAAGCTTGGTGGAGCTTTCTCATTTTGACATCATCCTTCTTCAAGAAACCATGGGGTATGTGGAAAACATTACAAAAGTATTGAAAGCTCTTTTTAAAGGTTGGATTTTCATCACCCTGGATGCTAGGGGGAGATCTGGCGAACTAGCCACTAGATGGAATCCTCGAGTTGTTAAAATGATAAATTTCTAGGGTATTGAGTTAGGCTTGGGAGTCAATCTGATCTCATTTGATTTAGGTCTAGAGTTGAAGGTCCTAAATATGTATGGGCCATATGTAGATAGAGTCCCTTTCTGGGATGCTTCGATGCACAAATCTTTTCTGAGCTCAAATTCCCTCATAATAGGTGGTGACCTAAATTTCACACTCGACGTTGCAAAAGTATGGGGCCTAAGGGAAACTCAGGATCAGTTAGCAAATTTTTTCACCTGAAAACTGGAAGATCATGGTATGTTAGATGTAGAGCCCATTAATTTAAAGGCTACTTAGAGAAATAAGAGAGTGGGGGAGACTCAAGTAGCAAAAATATTAGACTGCTTCTTGGTATCTGAAAGTCTCCTGGATAGATTGTGTCTTATCCGACAATGGGTTCGAAATGGGGGTGACTCAGATCATTTCCCCATCTTTTTGGAACTTAGGGGGGAAGGTCAAAAACCACAAAGTCCTTTCAAATTTAACTCAACATGGCTAAAGGATCCAAAGTATATCTCTTTAATATCAAACAATTGGGCCCCTTTTGATTCAGGTCAACAATCCCCCGTTGTTGAGCAGTTTGAAGCAAACTTAAAGAGGATCAAGAAGGTACCAATTGAATGGGCTAAGCAGAAAGAGTCTCGTGATGAGGCAAACCTGAAAATGGTGGAAAATCAATTACAATCCTTATATGATTTCCGGTGGGGAGACGAGGTTCTCTCTTATGAATCCAAAGGCATTATTTTCCAGTTGGAAAGTAGAAGGAAGAAGTTAATGAAGGAAAAAGAAGCAGTGTGGAGGTTGAAAAGTAGAGCTCTTTGGATAGAATGCGGTGATGAAAATACAAAAAATTTCAGGCCTTTTCCAAGGGAAGACGAAATATCAATACTATTTGGAGCTTTCCGGATCAGAATGGTGAGTCAGTCAATTCCTTTGAAGGTTTGGCCAATCTGGCCAGAACTCATTTTCAAAGCTGAAGAAAGAGTTTATGTTAAGTACCCAAATAGATCTACAAATAGAATCACCACAAATACTGAATACAAAATAGATCCACGGAGCAAAGATAGAAGAAACCACACTTTATTATTACCAAATCCTTGAGGTAGGGAAACACCATATAATGGATTGTTAAGTACCCAAATAGATCTACAAATAGAATCACCACAAATATTGAAAACAAAATAGATCCACAGAGCAAAGATAGAAGAAACCACACTTTATTATTACCAAACCCTTGAGGTAGGGCAACACCATATAATTGATCCTATTATGGAAGGGATAAAACTCCTCAAGCAATCATTGCTTGTACAATCACAATATTATTCACTATGTTTCATTACATTGCCTACACTTCTTTATATAGCTCTCACTATCTCATAGAAACCTTCTAGAGAGCATTCTCACATTTATTACATCCAACTACCATAGTGAACCTTTATTAATATAGTGGACCTAGTCCACCTTACATTGAATAACCACATTCTCATATATTAAATGACTTCCATTAATAACACACAACTACATTCCCATTGGGTACCTCCCTAGGTATACTACATTCCACCCCCCTTCACATGTTTTGTCCTCGAAACATGAGAAGAAACCATACAATATGACCGGCTAAGCAATGTAGCCAACTGGTACCAAGTACGACCATCCATCCATCCCAATGGAAGTCGAACATGATGTATATTTGCTACCTTTCCACCTTGATCTTTCTCTACATCATGTCGGGGTTGCCATGGGATTGTTTATGTAGCTTGAGCTCTTCTCGTAGTGTCGGTAGTCCTCCATGCACTTCTTGATCGGTTTTCTGTCTGGTGCCCTGTTGGTGCATAAATGTGTTGATGCACATGCCCTTGCCTTGATGACTTTTGCATATCTATATGATGTGGATGGCGATATACAACAACTGTAGGAATTTGTTCTTTTTTCTTCAAATCTGCAACACTTTGTGCCTTTGAGTCAATGACCTCCTTAGCTTCCTGATTATGTCCTTCTTGTAGTTTTGCTTCATCTCCTTCTGTAGACTCTGCCTCTGATTCAACTTCAGGCTGGGAAATAACTTCTTTGCTAGCTTCCATTGGTCCATCTTTCTTACTAAGAGACACATCCTGCAATGTGATTTTCTTTTTCTTGTACCATAACTTTAAAAACTTCTTTTACACATTAATATTAATGGTACCCACTGATTCTATTCAATGATATCGCAAAACAATATCCACTTCATCCATATCCATAGCATAAAAATCTGAATGCAACACATATTTATCCATGGTAATCTTCAAATCTTTAAAAATTTGAACATTTTCACCCTCAACATGTGTGATTTGAATATTCTTTATTGAAACTT
>ML779414.1:171651-199950 GCA_009831015.1 Picea engelmannii
TTGGGTCCATTACCCAAACCTGGGGTCTCTAACTTCTCATGGCCATAACTCTCTAACCGTGAGGAGTTATGTGACGTTCCACATATCGTCAGAAATGGAATGACAAGAAATATCCATATAGGATAGTTTACCTGACAAATTCATTGTCCTTCATCTCATTATTCCACAATTAAGCATGGGTTCTCTTACTCCGCAAAGTGTCTTCCTGTGAGAGCTTTCACCATAAGGGGACCAGTTTGGAGTTCATCCATATTTACTTCTTATCAACCATGAAAAGACAATAATGAGTCATCTTTACATCAAACAATCTTGGGTCCATTACCCAAACCTTTGTGCTGCAGGTCTTTCTTCAAGGGTTGACATCAATGACAACAAACCTTAATCAACAATTTCTCATCTGTTGCCTCAAAACATTATAACATCACTTTGGGAACAAGGGATTTTTATTCTTAATCAAGTTTTTGATCCTTTGTTTACAACTATATGGTCTCATGGATGGAAATCGACGGTATCTTTGGGATTGGAAGGGGTTGGAGGTAGACTTTGGGAGATGTACATTGGTGCCCTTCAATCCTCTCATATACGTCTTGTTCCTAGAAAGGATGAGTTGATTTGGGACCATGATCCAACAGGAGTATAGAACCAAATCTTGGGTATATACAATTGTCTCTCGAACCAGTATAGAGAGATTCAAAGTGGTGGTGGAAACGCCTTTGGAAGTTCAATTTTCATGTAAAGTCTTGCCTTCTTATGTGGTGTCTTTTGGAAAACAAAGTCCCTACTTGGGATAACATTCAAAAGCAATGAAAATATGGCCCAGGGTGGTGCACCCTTTGTAAATATGAGCATGAATCGGTCACTCATTTGTTTATCTCATGCACTTTTACTTCACAAGTGTGGAGGGAGGTTGCTAGACTATTAGGCTTTGCTTGTAACTGACATGGTATACACATTAAGGAGGCACTGAATCATTGGGTAGCAGGCCAATCCTCCTATTTGTTTAGAGATTTTCCTTTGATTTTAAATTGGTCTATTTGGATTTCCAAAAACAACAACATCTTCCAGAACAAGCTCATTCCTCTGGAAGTAGTTCCTATGCGCAGTATTGGTACTCTTTCCTTTTTTTTCCACAGAAAAATGGTTTGGTGGGACCCCAAATTGTAAAAGAGATCCAAATAAATAAATCGATACCCTAGGTGTTATTCGACGGGGCTTCTCAAGCTGATCAGTGTGGGGGAGATGCCATACTTCATTTCTCATATTCTCTCCTTTATAATATTAAGATGGGATTGGGAGTAGGATCAAACAATTATGCAAAACTAATGGCCCTAAAACTTCTTTTATTATTTTCTCTGGAAAAAGAGGTCAAGTTGTTACAGGTTTTTGGTGACTCTTTGTTGGTTGTTTCATGGAATGTGGGTTCACAATTCTATCGCAATATGAGACTAGGGGCTCTCCTTGATGAAATCCTTATTTTAAAATCACGTTTTGACTCTTTTACTTGTCAACATGTGTATAGGGAGCTAAATATGGAAGCATGTATCCTCTCTAAAGCAGGTCTTCTCATGGATTTCAGACAATGGCACATATTTGAAAGAAGGGAAGGGGAGGTATATGAGTTCTACCATTGCCCTTTTATTGAGTTAATGCCCTCGGCGACAACAATCTATGTCCCCTTGTAAACTCTTATTTTGATTGGCTCATTCTGCAATGCTAATGCGACATTTCACTATGATTGCTAATTTTTGGTGGTGGTTGGATACTTTATTTTTGGCCTCATCTGTTATTCCAGGAAGGTGCTCCGAGAGAGGGATGGCTCCTCTCAGGTTTCGTTGTCACTCGGCTACAATTTTCACTCTGGTTCCAAAATGACTCCTTATGTGCTTGGCTTCACACAACTTGTACATGCTAAATGGAAATCAAGAAGACCATTATGATGGTAAATGTTTTATTTTTTATGCTTGTCCTTTAGCAATGGTCAAATACACACCTATACCTTGCAACAGGCCATCATGCTTGCAATTTTGAATACATGTCTAACATGTATCTACAAATTGTAATTGCGTTTCACTTGTTGTAATAATATTACATTTTTTTTCAAGGAAAAAAATAATAATACATGGATGGTTCATATTTAATAATTTCATAATATTATTCGTCGTCGTCAAAAAAGTATGGATGAGATTAAACTAAAACCCTAATCTTGAGTTGCAAATTCACTTGAACATTTTTCCTTGATTATTTTAAATAATTGTGACTAGGTGCCCGCTTCCTCATAATAATAATAATAATGGAAAGATCTGTAAAATAATAATGGTAGATGTGTTCCTCTCCACATTTGGATGGTGCAAGCCAATGGGATGGACTTTGGATTTTGAAAACTTTAATCATAAAAAGAAAATCATGGGAGAACAATCAATATTTCCACTTATGCATTGTATGGTGTTCGATTTTAGAACAAATCTTGTCTGTGGGTGATGTCAATAGTGTAAGTCATGGTGAAGCCGGCGACTGCAAACCTCATCCGATCCAGACAAGGGAGTCATTTCGTCCAACCAGGAAACCACGACCTAGGTTATACAGTGGTAAAAAAAAAAAAATTGTTCATTAATACTAGATTATTCAGTAATTAGTTCAAGGTCATTAATCTCATTAACTACACTGATATATATACAAAGAAGGTACACCCTGCTCAAGAATAAAGTGGTGGGACAATGCAAAGCTCAATTTTGGATGAACTGTTAGATATCGTGTTCGATCTGTCAATGGATGCATCTGTTTTTCTTTTCCACGAAAAACATTGTAGGATTTATAATTAGGTTTTCCTACAGTTTTACACATATATATCTTGATTGAATGATCTTCTTGAACTTCATCTTATCGATTTTGTTTATTCAGCTTCATTTTAACGATTTTGTTGCTTCCATTTGCAAGGGTAGATGAATGTGATCTTGATCGGCTGCACAGTTTAGTGCATGGACCACTTAGACAACAAGATCGAAACTATGAAATGGCCCACGTTTAAGGTTTCAATGAGCACCATTGAATGTAAATTTGGCGCTTTAGAAAGCAATATTTTTCAAATTATGTAAGAAAAGAGATAATTGTCTATTGAAATTATCTATACATTATTTAAATCTGCACATTCTTTTAACTGTTTCACAATTTTTTTTTCCATGGAATGAATACCTAGTAATTTTCTCTAGAAAGAACAACTGTTTTTTTTTTTTTCTCTCGAATGAATACTCGGTAATTTTATTTGGAAAGAACACATGATAAATCAAATAATCAAATAAGACACACATGAAGATAACGTATATTTATGCATTTATTAGATTTTTCATATTAAAGCATATTGTTATTTAATGGCTCATTGATGTTTATGCATTTATTACATTTTCCATATTAAAGCAACTTGCATATTGGAGAAATTAACGAAAATGGTTAACTACTCGTGACTTGTTATTTAATGGCCCGTTGATGTTTATGGATTTATTATATTTGTCATATTAAAGCAATTTGTGTATTGAACATAGTTACCAACTTAACGAGAACTCTACAAAGTTCTCATTTTTTGGAGGGTCCAATTTTTTACCTCATTTTAAAAAATGGTGCTACCGGTAGCACCCCCCTTCGTTTTTAGGTGTTTTTTTGATATTTTAATTTTTTCGATCCACAATGTTTCCACATTATTTTTTTAAATGCTTATTTTTCATCTATTTTCAATTTTTTCTAATTTTTTTTAATTCAACGATGTTTTTAGTCATTTTTTCATGTTTCTTTCAATCTTAAAAATATTTTTTACCATTTACTTTTTTGAAGTTACGATTTTTCATCAAAAGAGAATTGATAGGTCAACATCAAATACTTTAAATTTTGAAAACATGGTTACAAAGCACAGTTGAGATCAACCCCAAAGCAATTTTTTGTAGAGTTTTATTTATGAAAGAGGTTCTTCATTACAAAAGCTTTGACAACCATATAGGTGGCTACAAATACTCCATGATAATATAAGAAAAAATCTTAGAATAATATAGGAAGAACACTCAACAACTCAACCTTGTGCCAAACTCTGAAATTCGAGCATAAAACTATGAGAAGTTGTGTAGAAGAATATATATAAAAAAAATGGAGAAGATGGAGATTTCTTTTTTTATTATCAGAAATTTGATTGTGTATCCATGGTTGTACCTTCTTCTTCCTATGATATTTTTCCCTGCCATGCCCTGCCCCTTTGACAATATTGATTCTTGGACCCTTTGATGAAGCCTCTCTTCTCTTTTTAAGAAGATATTTTCTAACTACCTGAGCAGTTAGGGTTTTCTTCCTCTCTTGAAATTCCTATACAAGTTTCTTCTTGAAACATTCTCTTTAATTAATGTCTCATTAATTCCTCATGAATGAATTCAAATCATTAATACAAGTACATTGAAAGTGGGCCCCTCTCCCCTTTTAATAAAAGTTTTTAATTAAACTTTTATTTTTTTACATTTAATTAATTCTCCACTAAAAGATGACGACTGTAATTTAATTTTATTGAAGTGAAAACCAAATTTTTATCTATGTAAACCACTTCTTATGTGCTCTTCATTTTCTCATATTTCCAATGATATAAAATTTTCCCAAATCCGTCGCTCAGATCTCAATATATGAGCTCATGAAGTTGGGTTTTCACGCAGGCCCATTAAAATGAAGCTGACTATTATTTTAATTTATGAGAAAAATGTATCAACTTTAAGCACTTGAAACCTATACCACCATCTTCTACGTAGAAATATCTTTCCAACGGTATAAATTTTGCGTGATTATGACACCCAGAGCTCAAGTTATGGCCTCCGCAAGATCAACGCTTAGCCATCGTCGATCAAGATTGATGGGCGAATGTGGGCCCTTGGATGAATTTCGTGCTTCCCTTCATAAAATTCAACTTTTTTGGTTTGAAAGTATATCCCACATGCATTGGGATATTATATTCTATAAGTTATATAAAATTAAGTGTTTGATATACTTAGCAAAAAACACAAGAAGAGAAGGAACTATGGAGCTTGGAGGATTTCGACCTTTGGAAAGTTGTTGAATATAATAATAATTTTGTATGCTTAGTCAACCACCAATCTTCCCAGTCAACAATGATGAATCACCCAACCAAATTTTTCCACATGTCATCACTCGGTAGGTCAATAATCTTCCCATAAGAATTTGCCATATGTCATCCAATAAAATCACGCCATGTGTCACTTTTTGTATGTTGCCACGTGTCTTCATTAATTAGTTTACATGTGGCACCATCCATTAACTTCCCTCTGGATGTATCTCATTGGTTAATAAAGTGTCGTGTGTCACTTGGAGATATTCCTCAAAGAAATAGGATAATAAAAATATTATTAAAATAATATGGCAGGTTCGCGGGTTTACGTGAATGCAGAGGTAGGTGAGGAAGTCACCCACGATAATACATAGTAAGTAATGAGTGTGAAAAATTCTAAGTGTAGGTGAAGTGGAGAGGAGAGGTAGATAGTAGTAAAAATAAGTTGTAAAATATTCTAAGTCTTGAGAATTGGTCGGATGGACTCATATAACATGAAATAAACATCACCAACCCTCACCAACCAACAAACCCGCGATAACTCATATATTTGGCTAAGTGTTGGAGAAGTTACATTGTAAAGAGTAGTAAAGAGAGTCTCGAAAGTATAAAATGGATCACATGAAATATTGAAAGAAATATGGAAAATGAAAAGAAATATATGGGAAATAAAATGAATTACGTGAAATTTGGGGAAAAGAAAAAGGGAAAAGGAAAGAAATGGAAAAAAGAGATAAAGAAAATGGAAAGGAAAATAAAAGGAAATGGAAATGAATATGAACGTGGAAGGGAAAAAGGAAAAATAGCTAAGTGTGGAAAATGGTAAGGGGAATATGAAAGTAGTGAGGCAATGAGAAAAATGACTAAGTATAAAATGAGAGAATGAATAGAGGTGAAGGGAAAGGAGAGGGAGAGCATGTCACTTAGAACATTTTTCATATTTCTTCTTGTAATACCTCCATTGGACTTATGGATAGAAGTATGCGTATCTTGGTCATGGAAACTCCGATTTTGATTCCACAAAATGGATGGTGAAGCTGATACCGAGGGATATGCAATGAACATATAATAGTTCAAAAATATTCATCTTCCAATATCATTTTTTTATTATTATTCTAGGAGCGGGAACATATAGGTGACCAAATTTTGGTCAACATTGTCTTACTTATGCCGCATATCAATGGTTTAGCCTTCTTAAGTCTCTGATTTTTTATACTTATATTTTACCATAGGGTGAAGATCTCATCTATCAAATCTCATACCTTTCTAGTTCTAAATCCCAATCGAAAATAACTATCCATGGCTCTAAATATATCACTTACTTTGCGATTTTTTTCTTTTGTATTTTCATCATCAAGTGGGAATCCTATTTCCATACAATATTGTTTCTGAAACTTAACATCAAGATTTGATCTCTCCCCATGACATATTTCAGAAAATTTATTATGGATAAATTCATAGCCATTTTGTACACATTGTCTATGTTATGATCCTGTGCTAATAACTTTGCTTCTGAATCTGTTAAATCGGCATAAATTATGCATTTGACTGTCTCAAAAAGAGGATTATTGGGATATTCTTGCATCAATTCTCTTCTAGCCTCTACAGAATGATTTCCTCCAATCACATAATATTTGTAGTCAAAAAATTTTGATCTATCAAATTATTCCCTCGTAAGAACTTCTATTGGGTCAACAAGAACTAGGTAGTCAACCACATGTGCATATGTATTGTACCTAATCAATGCTTTCAAATTATGAATACGCAAGTTATGTGGTTTTCTAATTTGATATTTTTCTTGCTCTTTTATGGGTTTATAAAGTTGTTTCACATTCAACTGAAATTTGTGGCCATCATCAACTAAGTTTGTCGTTCTCATTCTATTTTGAATGACATTTTGTGTTGTTTTCATAATACCATCCTCTAGATCAGCACCTGGTGTTATTATTTCTCTGCTACCTTTAGGACTTTTACTATAATACTTTGAGCTAACGATGGCTTCTTGAACATTATTAACAATTGTTTTCTTCCTCTTATGATTTAAATGTGTTTTGATGCAGGAGCATCGCCCAAGTCAAGCGAGCCAACACATCGAACGGGAGACAGCTGGATAGCGCCAACACAAATTTTGGAAAACACTTGGAAGTTGTTGCACGATCTTAAATGATTCATTTAAGAAACAACACACTTGTATATTGTAATGGACCTTGAGCGGATAGCTCACTTCCTTAAGTAGCTGAGGCATTTATTAGATTTAATGCAGGTAGATAGAACATTTATTTAGATTTGATAGCTTTATATCTCGAGAGGGAAATGGGATATAGACACCCTCCTTTGTGTATTGTATGATCAATCAAGCATTCTGAAGAGAGAGCCGCAGAGAAGTGTATGAAGAACCTCCATGTACAGACATTGAATTAATAGAAAGAGCTTTGATTCAATTCCATGGTTGTGTTGTTCTCTGTGTACTGTTGATAGTATGTTCATGAATGTTTGCTTCTTGTTATGCATTTGATTTATATGTTGTGTATGTGATTTCATGGTTGAATTGAAGTCTGTGAGAATAAGGGGTTAGTTTCAATTGTTTCTCTATCTTGAACCAGAGAATTCCTGCAAGGAGTGCAGTTGAATTTGTCCGCAAGGAGTGCATGACGACAGGGTTCAAGCAGAGGAAACTTTTGTTCTAAGCTCGCAGAAGTGCAGATTTGACACCAAAAGCCATGCAAGACGTGCGCAGGCTAGAAGAAGTCTCAGAGTTGCGATTCTGAGCAAAGGGAAGTGAAAGACTGCTGCTGTAGGTGTGCGCAGAGTCGAGAAGACTTCAACACTTAGGCGTTGTTGAAGATTTGCCGCAAGGAGTGCGTGCAAGAGCTTCTTCCCGAGGGAATTGAAGCCGTGGAAGCTCAGAAGAGATAGGTCTTCGAAGTTATCGAAGGACAGTGGAGAAGAGTTGTGCGTGAGCAGGTTGCATAGGCTAGACGCAGATTGACGGACAAGTCTTGTGAAGAGACACTTATTGTTCGAAGATTGATCAAGGAACAAAGTGGACGTRAAGTCTATAGTCGAGGCGAAGAAGTTCGAAGTCCAGGAGAGCAGGGCGTCAAGTAAAATCACGAGGAGCGTAACTCTATTCGTGGATTTGGACGTATCGGGGTTTCGCGTGAAAGGGGCGGAAGGCTTGGCCACGRAAATCGCGAAGGGACGAGAAGCGATATTCCGACGATCGCATAGACAGCGTAGATCACAGCGAGGTGACGTGACAGGTGATCTCGGGACATCGGGTCTCGGGAGTTGAAGGACTAAGAGATTAGTCTCRTGAGTAGCGAGGACGTGAAAGAGCGAGGTCGCGAGGTCGGCATCTGGACACATCGTGTATCGGCGGTTGGAACCATAAGCGTTGATCGTCGCAAATTGAAAAGTCGCGATATAGCGAGGTCTCGATAGCGGAGGCAGAAAGTCAGCGTTGACTGACACATATCGGGTCTCGGGGATCCAAGGAGGTAATGCATAACGGTTGAACTCGTGAGTAGCGAAGTTCCGATCCTCTGAATAATAGGAAGGAGGATTGCGTAAAGAAAATTGTGGGCGCAGATCTTCCGATAGGAAGATAGGAGAGTATTGTACTCTTCGGGCCGAGTGAAGAGAAGGTCCTAGTAAGCGCGATTGTTTCTCCGGGGAGTGTAGAGCGGTTGCACCAGAGTGGTATCAGAGCGGGAAATAGTTCTTTACTTTCTGTAGCAGATAAGGAGTAGAGAATTCATCATGCCACCAAGGAGAGAAAGACAGTCACCAGACCCAGAGGATAGGGAAGTGAGAAGAAGAGGCAGGCCGACAGAGAATCCAGAAATGGAGCGCCAGATGAGAGATCTCTGAGCAAGGCTTGAGGAGATGGAGACTGCACAAAGACGCGGAGCTGGTGCAGGGGATATTAGTGATTCTGAGGTTGAAGAAGAAGCTGGACATGCAGAAGAAGTCACAGCAGAAGATGCATCAACCGAGCGGTTAATCAAAGCCATTTCCAGGATGAGTTCCAAGACCAAAATGGACATTCCAGTCTATGAAGGAAGCATGGATGCAGAAGAGTTGCTGGACTGGATCCGAACTCTTGACACATACTTCGATTATGAGGATGTCGAAGATGATAAGAAGGTCAAGCATGCGGTCACGTGCTTGAAAGGACATGCAGCATTGTGGTGGGACGAGCTACAGGCTGATAGACGTTGCAAAGGAAAGCAGAAGATTAAAAGCTGGGATCGAATGATCGCGAAGATGAAAGCGAAATTCATCCCCAAGGATTACCAGATCACACTGTTCAGGCGAATGCAGAGCCTGAGACAGAAGTTGATGATGGTGAAGGAGTACACCGAAGAGTTTTATAAGCTCAACATCAGAGCAGGTCATCGGGAGAGCGATGATGAGAAAGTTGCCAGATACCTGAATGGATTGAGGTACGACATTCAGGATGAATTGAGTATGGTAACCATCCGAACAGTTGAGGATGCGTACTAGATGGATCTGAAAGCCAAAGAGAAGCTGAGCCGAAAGCAAGGGCAGCGAGGGCGAGGTAGGAGTCAGCCCAGAGGCAAGGCAGTTGCCCAGGAGAAATATCAGAAGCCCAAAGAGGAATGGAAGAGACCTCAGGGCAAGGTTGAAAGAGGCGGAACCTCACAACAGAGGCAACCATATGTTGAGCCGAGAGGACAACAGAATGATCAGCGGGGAGATTATGCTGATGCATCTACACTTCCTCGTACTAGAGGCCGAGGTAGAGGAAGAGGAGGAGTTATCACATGTTTTACATGTGGGAAGAATGGGCACAAGTCATTTGAGTGTCCAGAGAAGAAGAAAGACGCAGGAGAAACTCACATCACTGAAGCGCAGAAGCGTGATGCTGAATCAGAAGATGCAGACAACAGAAGATCGCTTGGAATGCATAAAGTCCTTTTGACACCTGAAAAAGAGGTGGAAAGCTCAGTGCAGAGGAGCAGACTGTTCAGGACAGCTTGCACAACCAAGGACAGGAAATGCAAGGTCATTGTGGACAGCGGAAGCATCGATAATCTCGTTTCAACCGAGATGGTGGAGAAATTGGAGCTGAAGACAATTAAGCACCCGAGTCCATATAAAGTCACGTGGTTACAGAAGGGACATCAGGTGAGCGTCACTAAACAATGTTTAGTTGAATTTAAAATCGGGAATTATCATGATCAAATTCTGTGTGATGTTATTCCCATGGATGTCTATCATGTATTGCTGGGTAGACCATGGCAATATGACCGAAATGTGATTCATGATGGGAAGATGAACACATATACACTGGAGAAAAATGGGAGAACCCATAAGTTACTTCCGATAAAGGATAAGGAGGTGAAGCCAGAAGTAAGTAATAACATACTTCTCATGAGTGGAAAAGAGCTTCTCACAGAGATGGAGAAGAACGAAGATCCACAATTCTTTGTGGTCAGGAAACCGAGAATTGTCCTGACTAGCACAAGAGTGGATGACTTACCAGTTGAAATTCAGGAACTGTTGGAGGAGTTCGCTGATATCACCGTGGACGAATTACCTCATTCGTTGCCACCGATGCGGAGTGTGAGCCATCACATCGACCTCATAAAAGGATCCAGTTTGCCGAATAAGGTAGCATACCGATTGACGCCGCAAGAGAATGAAGAGGTCAAGAGACAAGTCCAGGATTTATTGGATAAAGGACTGGTCAGAGAAAGCTTGAGTCCGTGTGTTGTTCCGACAGTACTTAGTCCGAAGAAGGATGGAGGCCGGAGAATGTGTACAGACTCCAGAGCGATTAACAAAATCACCATCAGGTACATATTTCCACTGCCAAGAATGGATGATCTGATGGATTGCCTGAGCGGAGCAAATTATTTTTCGAAAATAGATCTGAAGAGCGGATATCATCAAATTCGCATGAGAGAAGGTGATGAATGGAAGACAACATTTAAGACAAACGAAGGTTTGTACGAATGGCTGGTCATGCCATTTGGCTTGACGAATGCACCAAGTACTTTCATGAGACTGATGAATGAAGTCCTGAGGGAATTCATCGGAAAGTTTGTAGTCGTATATCTGGATGATATATTGATCTTCAGTAAGACCAAGGTTGAACATTTGAAACATTTGGCCATTGTAATGAGAAATCTATAGCAGGAGAAGCTGTTGATCAATATGAAGAAGTCTTCATTTATGCAGACAGAGCTCATTTACTTGGGTTTTGTTATTTCAGCGAACGAGTTGAAGATGGATCCTGAGAAAGTAGAAGTGATTAAGAATTGGCCATCACCGAGAAATGTGTTCGAGGTGAGGAGTTTCCATGGTTTGGCTAGTTTCTACCGAAAGTTCATCAGGAATTTTAGTGGGATTAGCGCCGCGATGATGGACACCATGAAAAAACGACATAAAGTCTTTCATTGGACAGCCGAGGCTGAGAAGAGCTTCAACCTGTTGAAGCGGAAGATAACAGAGCAACTAGTATTGGTGTTTTCGGACTTCAAGAAGACATTTCAGGTGAAATGTGATGCAAGTGGATATGCTATAGGAGCGGTCTTAAGTCAGGATGACATGCCAGTTGCATATTTCAGCGAGAAGCTGGATGACGCGAAGCTGAAATACTCCACGTATGATAAAGAGTTTTATGCCATCATACAGGCATTAAAGAAGTGGAGGCATTACTTGATCCCGAAAGAGTTTGTATTGTAGAGCGACAATCATGCATTGCAGTTTGTAAGTCAACATGATAAGTTGAACCAGAAACATGCAAAATGGGTAGAGTATATGCAGAATTTCACGTTTGTGATCAAACATATTTCAGGGACTGCTAACAAAGTGGCTGATGCTTTGAGCAGGAAATGTTTATTGCTGTAGGAGTTCCGAATCAAAACATTGGGTTTTGAAAATCTGAAAGACATGTATGCAGGTGATGCGGATTTTGGAGAAGCATATGAAGCAGCTGAGAATCCAGTTCTTAGAGATCGGAGCCCATGGATAGACTACATGATCCAGGAAGGATTGTTGTTCAGAGGCAATCAGCTGTGTATTCCAGATTGCTCCATGAGGGAGAATTTGCTAAAGGAAAAACACAGCGGAGGCTTAGCAGGTCACTTTGGTCATGATAAAACATTCGCAAAGCTGAGCGAGTCGTATTTTTGGCCAGGGATGCGAGCAGATGTTAAAATATTTGTTGACAGATGCAGGATTTGTCAACATTCGAAAGGCAGAAAGAAGAATGCGGGTTTTTATCAACCATTGCCCATACCTGAGAGGCCATGGGAAGCAATTAGCATGGATTTTGTATTGGGTTTGCCGAGGACGCAGAGAGGGGTTGATTCCATCTTTGTGGTGGTAGATAGGTTTTCGAAGATGGCACATTTTATTCCATGCCAGAAGACCAGCGATGCGACCCACATCTCAAACTTGTTTTTCAGAGAGGTTGTTAGACTTCATGGATTGCCGAGAAGCATAGTCTCGGATAGGGATACCAAATTCATAGGTCATTTTTGGAGGACGCTATGGAAAAAGCTAGGGACTAATTTGGCGTTTAGTTCAGCTTACCATCTGCAGATAGATGGACAGACCAAGGTGGTCAACAGAAGTCTTGGAGACTTGCTAAGGAGCTTGGTGACAGAACACCATAGCAGCTGGGACATCATTTTTCCACAGGCAGAGTTTGCTTACAATGATTCTGTGAATCGGAGTACATGCAAAAGTCCATTTCAGATTGTGTATGGGACACAACCGAGGGGAGTTTCTGAATTGCGAGATTCAGAGCAGACTGCGACTAGCAGTGCTAGTGCAAAAAAATTCACTGAGGCGATGCAGGAACTTCACAGTCAGGTGAAGCAAAGATTGATTGATTCAAATCAAGAGTATAAGCACATGGCATATCAGCATCGGAGACAACTTCAGTTTGAAGTTGGGGATCTTGTTCTGGCACACCTAAGGAAGGAAAGGTTCCCAAGGGGAACATACAATAAACTCAAGATGAAGAAAATCGGACCATGCAGAGTCCTGAAGAAATATGGCGAGAATGCTTATGAGATTGAGTTGCCGGATGATATCGGGATATCTCCGATATTTAACGTTTTGGATTTATACCCATACAAGGCTGGAGAAGCAGAGAATGGAACTAAGGAACTAGTGATCCAGTGGAAGAAGCAATTTCCAGTTGCATAAAATCCGCAGATGGAGTGCATACTGGACAAGCGAGCAGGTAAGAAAACCAGACGAAAGCAATACTTTGAATATTTGGTGAAGTGGAAGAACCACCCAGTGGAAGATGCCAGTTGGGAGACAGAAGCAGTTATCCAAAAACATGGACAGACTATGCAGAAGCTCATGGGCAGGAGCCCATGAAAATTTTCAAGCGAGGGAGTATGATGCAGGAGCATCGCCCAAGTCAAGCGAGCCAGCACATCGAACGGGAGACAGCTGGATAGCGCCAGCACAAATTTTGGAAAACACTTGGAAGTTGTTGTGCAATCTTAAATGATTCATTTAAGAAACAACGCACTTGTATATTGTAATGGACCTTGAGCGGATAGCTCACGTCCTTAGGTAGCTGAGGCATTTATTAGATTTACTGCAGGTATATAGAACATTTATTTAGATTTGATAGCTTTAGATCTCGAGAGGGAAACGGGATATAGACACCCTCCTTTGTGTATTGTATGATCAATCAAGCATTCTGAAGAGAGAGCCGCAGAGAAGTGTATGAAGAACCTCCATGTACAGACATTGAATTAATAGAAAGAGCTTTGATTCAATTCCATGATTGTGTTGTTCTCTGTGTACTGCTGATAGTATGTTCATGAATGTTTGCTTCTTGTTATGCATTTGCTTTATATGTTGTGTATGTGATTTCATGGTTGAATTGAAGTCTGTGAGAATAAGGGGTTAGTTTCAATTGTTTCTCTATCTTGAACCAGAGAATTCCTGCAAGGAGTGCAGTTGAATTTGTCCGCAAGGAGTGCATGACGATAGGGTTCAAGCAGAGGAAACTTTTGTTCTAAGCTCGCAGAAGTGTAGATTTGACACCAAAATCCATGCAAGACGTGCGCAGGCTAGAAGAAGTCTCAGAGTTGCGATTCTGAGCAAAGGGAAGTGAAAGACTGCTGCTGCAGGTGTGCGCAGAGTCGAGAAGACTTCAACACTTAGGCGTTGTTGAAGATTTGCCGCAAGGAGTGCGTGCAAGAGCTTCTTCCTGAGGGAATTGAAGCCGTGGAAGCTCAGAAGAGATAGGTCTTCGAAGTTATCGAAGGACAATGGAGAAGAGTTGTGCGTGAGCAGGTTGCATAGGCTAGACGCAGATTGACGGACAAGTCTTGTGAAGAGACACTTCTTGTTCAGGGATTGATCAAGGAACAAAGTGGATGTGAAGTCTACAGTCGAGGCGAAGAAGTTCGAAGTACAGGAGAGCAGGGCGTCAAGTGAAATCACGAGGAGCGTAACTCTATTCGTGGATTTGGACGTATCGGGGTTTCGCATGAAATGTGCGGAAGGCTTGGCCACGGAAATCGCGAAGGGACGAGAAGCGATATTCCAACGATCGCATAGACAACGTAGATCACAACGAGGTGACGTGACAGGTGATCTCGGGACATCAGGTCTCGGGAGTTGAAGGACTAAGAGATTAGTCTCGTGAGTAGCGAGGACACGAAAGAGCGAGGTCGCGAGGTCGGCATCTCGGCACATCGCGTATCGACGGTTGGAACCATAAGCGTTGATCGTCGCAAAGTGCGAAGTCGTGATATAGCGAGGTCCTGATAGCGGAGGCAGAAAGTCAGCGTTGACTGACACATCTCGGGTCTTGGGGATCCGAGGAGGTAATGCATAACGGTTGAACTCGTGAGTAGCGAAGTTCCGATCCTCCGAATAATAGGAAGGAGGATTGTGTAAAGAAAACTGTGGGTGCAGATCTTCCGATAGGAAGATAGGAGAGTATTGTACTCTTCGGGCCGAGTGAAGAGAAGGTCCTGGTAAGCGCGATCGTTTCTCTGGGGAGTGTAGAGTGGTTGCCGTCATGTTTCGTCTAAATCAATGATTTCTTCATAATCAATAGGAATAGACTGATCATCAACCATCACTCTTTTGCGTTTATCTTGTTTATTCTTTTTGCGAGAAGGAGTATTAACCTCATTGGAACTGATCTCAACAAAATATTCATTTGGAGTTTCCTCATTTTCAAAAGTAACCCTTTTAGGATTTCTAGAATGAGGATTTTTCTTTCTTCTTTCATGTTCTTCTCTGTCTACTCTTGTAGGTTCAACCTCCATTACTTTCCGTAGTATATGTGCTACTCTTAAATCAAGAAGAGATAAATCTGAAGGGGTAGAAAGAGGTATGTATTTACTATTTTTTTTATTTTTTTAAAATTGAATAGTTATCAACTATGAAGACATACGATCAATATTGTCATTTTATGTCATGTGTAGATTCCATAGTCAAAGCACTTCAAGAACATGCGAATCAACAATCAAGTGAAATAAAAAAGTTGTACAAATATCAAAATAAGTGTTATGATGCTCCAAACAAATATTTAGGTATGATAATTTATCGCATGGACCAGAAGAAAACACTTCTACCACCTTTTGTCCGTACACCCAAAAATTTACTGGAAGATAGTTTCATTCAGTTTCACTTGGTTGGTTGTATGGTTTTCAATGGAAAAATGTGTCCAAGGATTTACTACACAGCGCCAAATATTCATAATGATGCAAATCTGACCATCACCATAATTCATCATGTGCTCACTCACTAGTCTGGAAATCTTCCTCAAGTTCTCTATCTATAGTTGGACAACACTAGTCGTGAAAATAAAAATCAAATTGTGCTTGGATAGTTAAGCATGCTTGTTGAAATGATAATCTTTCAAAAGATGAAATTTGGTTTCCTTCTTGTTGGGCACACTCATGATCATATTGATCAAATGTTTAGTCATTTTTCAATAACATTGAAGATGAAACATGTTGGAAGTCTACCATCATTGATTGAATGTATTAATAAAGCATACGTTCTAGAGCATGATTTTCATATATTAGAATAATTTGTTGACATGCGAAGATTTATTCAGGGATCACATCGTGAAGAAAAATATATCGAGTAACTTAATGACATTAGCTTCCAACGTCAATTTTGTTTCAAAAAAATTGATGGGAAAACAATTATATGGGGAAAGCAGTATTCAACTACTAAAAAATGGGGGCCTTCATCAAGTTTATCATTTTCTAAGTTCATTCCAGATCGTCCAATATTTGCATCAAAGTTATTATTTTTACAATCAGTTGCTGAAATCCATAATGCACGGAGTCGTAATAGAGATGTAGATTATTTTGAATGCCTGGAAGAAATAAAAAGGTCCATTAAGGATACAAATGAGTACATTGATGTTGTTGATTCGGTTTGGTGGGATTCTTTTTTCAATAGTCAAAGTGACATAATTTTAAGCTCAACAAATGAAGATACAATGTTGAAGACTTTATTTCATTGGCCACAAAATATGCCAAATGAATCTGAAGAAACAAACATTGTTGAAGTTCAACAAGAATCTTAAGGTGTTATTGAGTTTACACAAGCAGGGGAAAGATAAATGTATATTGGTTCGCGAAGATCACCTGCAGAACGTGAAGCCATGGAAGACCTTTATAGGGGTTCAATACAAGATATTGAGGGTATCATGATTGTAGTTTTAGCGACCGAAGATCCACATGGTTATCCATTTTGGATTGGAAAGGTTATAAAGATTGAGAAATAAAATGATTATGTTACTGCAATTGAAGTGCATTGGTATGCAACAAGTACACACTCATTCAATGGTGTATACAAGCCATAGATGGTGGTTGAGAAACATGTCAATAGAAAGAGAAAAAGAAAGGGTCAAAATACAACTCGTCGTCGCACTGACCTCTTAAAATTAGATGATGTTGACATACTTGTTTATGACTTCAATTTGACAAAGAGAGGAACTCTTCACTCCAAGGCAACATAGATTATCAAGAGGTTGTTGCCACAAGAAATAAATGCAAGATGGGAGTCTGTTGAACCTAGTCGTAGATCTAAAAGGCACTTGACATCTGAAATGTTGGGCATGCATGTAGAATCAGATGGTGCATTTATAGACAATATAGAAGAGTATCGATCATCTACATCTTCATCCAATCATTCATTTGAAGACAATGTAGACTCTGATGGTATTTCAGAAACCATGAGTCAATCTGAATAAGTGTATGAAACATTTTATGCATTTTTTATCCATATGATGTTTGTATGGTAACTAGTAATGAGCATTGAACTTACATATGATCTTACATGAAGTTATGAATCTTTTGTTATGTTAGGAATAATATGTTGTTTATTATGGATAATGTAATAAAATTTCTTAGCTCATATGTTTTGAATACGAACAATATAACAATACTTTTAAGAAATAATTTATGTTTCATTCAATGTAACTTGTATTTACTTTTTTATTTATTATAAGTTAAAAAATTGTTAAAAAGTGACGTTGGATTTTTAAAGTATATTGTGATATTTTCAAGGCATTATGTATTACCTTGTGCTTTGAGTGATAATAAGATTTAAAAAGTAAACATTTAAGGGTTGATTTTATGACTTTGTTGACAATAATGATGAGTTCTTTAACCACTTTATAAAAATGTGTTATTTTCATACCCTAGTTTTAGGTGCTATCGGTAGCAATACTTTTCAATTTAATGGTTAATTTTGAAGTTTTGGTTTTAATGGTACCAAGTGCTAAAAATACGATTTCAAATAATCTCAAATTTTAACGTTTTGAAAATAAAAAAAATCAAAAACATCTTCTTTTTTAGGTGCTTATTTTAAGGTTTTTCTGAGCTACTCTCTGAGTTTTGAAGGCCATGTTTGAAAAGGGTTGTAATTTTGACCCCGTTTAAAAAAATGGTGCTACTAGTAGTACCACTTTTTGATTTGGGAGTTGATTTTGATTTTTTTATGCAAAACTATGGGTTTTTGGGCCAGAGTTCTCGTTTTGAGGTCACAATTCTCATTAAGTCGGTAACTATGTTATTGGAGAAACTAATGAAAAATGGTTAATTGTTGGTGATTCTGATAGGTGATTCCTATCGGTGTTCACCATCCACTTCTGATGTGGATGTCCTAATTATTATTGGTCATTATAAGTAGGGTTGATTCATTATTGTTATTAAAAAAAACTACACCACATAAAATAACTAGTCGGTGGTTCATAAAGAGATAAAATTTCACTTTTGCCATATATCTTTGGGTTTTGGGGCATTAACTTATTTACTTACATCCAAGGAAGATGACTCATTATTGTTATTAAAAAAAACTATACCACCTAAAATAACTTGAAGGTAGTTTGTAAAGGGGTAAACTTCCACTCTTGCCATGTATCTTTGGGTCTTGGGGCATTAACTTGTTTTCTTACACCTAAGGAACACAAGTTCTTAGCCAATTAAAAGTGATGTTAACTCCCAAACCAAAGGGAAATTTCAACTTAGATAGCACTCACAAGAAATGCAATGTCTGTTGTAGTCGTCGCTAATGCTTAGACTTAATCCCCTCTAGTTACCAATTCTTATAAATTAAAAAAACAAAAAAAATAGTCCCATACATGAAACCATATACTACTTTCCATTACAATTTAACCTATGGTCTACAAAAATACATTTTTATCCATTTATATACATAATATTTTTTCATTTAGTAAGATATTATAATGACTAACACTATTTTGTTTTATTTGAGTTTTCATTTGAATAATTTACAAATCTAAAATTTTATTATTTTAAATGTGATTTTTCACATTATGTGAATGCAACATAACATACTAAATAGTACCTTCAACTAGTCCTAGTAACAACAATCACTCCAAACCAGTAATGCAAATAACTAGTTTTTATATTTAAGCTATTGTATTGGCATTTACTTATGGTGTTGTCTAACTGTTCTACGTTTTGGTCTTTTTCGTCGGAATCCGACAACATAAATCTGTAGGAAATCACTATTTTTTGTCGTTTAAAATCCGTTTTTGAATGAAAAAATGGATTTAGCATGCTGAAAAACCCCCGGGGCACTCAGAGTATATAGAAATAATCACTCAAACATGCGGATCTAACAATTTCTCATCGTATTTCGGAAAAATATCCCCGGAAAAAATTATCGGAGAAGGGAAAAAACATAGAATGTTTAGACTATGGCTTTACTTATTAGTCTATTTCTTTCGGGTCTAGAATTGAGGAAACAACGTGCCAAATTTTTCTCTCTTTGTACGTAAATTAATGTATTTATTTACCTTAGATTCTAAGTTTTGATTTAAAATATATATATATATATATAAATTATATTGGATAATCCCCAACTTTATCTCTTGTTTGACCTAATATCGAGGTGTCTTTCATTTATTATAAGGGTTTTGTTATGGTTCAAGTTAATGTTTGCACAAGGAATAGTGAAACTTGTAATGTTAGTGCATTAATATTATCTCTGAGTTAACATAATTTCTTTGACATTTTGTTTTAGCAATTTTTTATGACTTAGATCAATGTATGAATCATTTATGAATTAATACAAATTAGTGTTCACAAATTTTATCCTTGTGCATTGTTAGGATCTTGCACCGCCTTGCTAATGTTTTCATGCATTGGGACATCTCGGGCTTTCATCACCTCATCGATTGAAGACGCCTAGCGAGTGATTCCTATTGTTGACAAACTTGCTTTGAAAATGTTTGTTCTATCTCTCATCTAGAGTTGTGATGGAATTATTCACTATTACAACTATCCATGCCACATACTTTTTTTTGCATTAGGTGGGTATTTCTTAGCTTTACCTAAACACATTATGGCAGATCTTCATGGTCATCATTTCTACGCTTCTCCTACACAAAAGTGGATGGGCATGAATATTTATTTTTTATTATTTATGCTAGCATAGAGTATTGGGGTAGTAATTTAAAAAAAAATATCATACTAACATGCATTATTGATAGGTATGAAACTTGTGCATTATTGAATAGTGTATTATTGACGTAAGAACAACCAAAGATGCAACTATGGTGGTGTAATGTACCAACCACCCCTGTTCCCGTTGGGATGGTGATACACTGGAAAATTTCCTCAATTTCCCCACGGAATTCCTCTTCAATATCCAACTCTAATACCATAATTAAATTATTCCCTGTCATATGATAAAAAATATACAAGCACATGACATGTAGAGTTATGCATTAATTATAATAACACACAGAACTGTAAATTCAAACCATTCATGAAATATAACAACAAATAAACATATAAGTGCACATATACTTAGAACACTTATTTTTATCAACAATAATCACTAACTAGTTGCATACGAGGGACATTTGTCCCAACCGTAGGCATTGTTGCACTAGTTCTTTTCACAATAGACCACCCTTTAGTTGGGGCTATGAATCCACAAGGAAAAATGAAATCCTATGGTTGGATATAGTCACGTTGTAGTTCCCTCACTCAACCCAACACCCAAAATAATATGGTATGCTCACACACACATAGATCCAAACTCACCAACTCTCTTTACTCTTTAGCTTGCACAACGTCGAAGATGTGGATCTCCTTATTTTCAATGCACTCCCTTGGGATATCACACCTCTTGTTTGGGCTCTAGTGCAGACTGGCCAAGAAATCTTTGATAGGAGTTAAAAATAGGCACCAACAACTTGAATTTACAATCAACATAACAGTCTTCTATTACAAGATAATGTCACAGGTTACTCTCCTCTAGATAGCAATTTGAATGAGGTATAATGAATGTTGGGAATGATCGTTGAATTCTTCCTAGCTTCCCAAAAACAAGGATTATATTTGTATATTCCCATCTTTCCACTTGGCATTCAAAAAACTTCACCTAACTACCTTATCACACATCCCATGGTTGAAATGCATGTTACACAAGCTAAGGTAAATTAGTTTGGGTTACAATAAAACATTATTATTTCCAAGCTTTATCTCCTTTGGGCCCCTTTGGGCCCCTCTCATGCTCTCTCGTGGAATCATAGCTCCCAATCGTTTATGTTCCTCTCATATCACAACCAATGATGTATTTTATTAATATTTCCAATGTACATATTTACATAGCTTTTCCCTCGATCATATTGTTTGATTTTCATCCTTGATCATATTTAATTATATTACAAATTAGGGGATCAAAATGGGGATATTACATTCCCCTTCCCTTTATTTTTGCATTGTCCTTGGTGCAAATCATCATACAAGTGTTCATATATATATATATATTTTACATCAAAAATTCAAAATAGTTGTGGGTATGCTTCCTACATTGCATCTTCCAACTCCCATGCCGCATCCTCAGGGTTGTAGTAGGTTCGATGGACCTTTACATGATCAATGGCTTTGTTTCAGAGCACCTTGATTTTCTAGTCTAGGATATGCACTAGCTCTACCTGGAATTCCTCTTTCGGCTCCACCTAAATCATATTTTAATCAATGACATGGTTACGGTCGTGTACATATGTTTTCAATAAAGACACATGAAATACATTATGCACATGCATAGATGAAAGCAATGCAAGCATATATGCTATTGGCCCTATCCTTTCCATATCTCAAATGGTCTACAAAATCTAGCTGCCAACTTGATGCAACTTCCTAATTTTAGTGAACTTCTCTTTGGTGTCACTTTTAGAAATACATGTTCTCTGACTTGAAATTCTATTGCCACTCTGATTGTGTCTACGTAATTTTTTTCTCATCCTAGGTTACTTTCAAATTCTATTTGATTTTGATAATTTGTTCTTCCATATCCATGACCATCTCAAGTCCAAGCACTAATTTGTATGTTGGATTGTCCCAACTCATTGGAGTATTAATTTAGTGGTATAAAAAAAAATATGAGTCGGTAGTGGGAGTGCTACATAACTTTTACTAAAATTATACATGATGATGGACTCCTAGATTTTCCCCTCTTAACAAGATTCTATGAACTCGTCCTCAAAAAAGAATTGATATATATGATATCATATCGTTTTATCTTGAGCTTGGAGCAATATTACAAGTCTCAAGGAAACATCGTTATAAGCAATGTATGCACTCCTTTGTAGGAAGAGTGCTTCGAGATTTAGCTCAATTTTGATTACATAAACTAGATTTATCTTCTCCATAGTTGGCATGAGTTATTGATATGGATTGGATCATTATATTATTTTTCATCTATCTCAATGCTTTTAGAATGGAAAAAGTTGGAGGAATCATCTTCCCTAGGTCGTAAATTTTGCATACGATATTCGTTTTAGGCGCACGATAACCCATTGGAAAGGTCTATCCAGGGACTACACATTATGTTGTCATACTCTAACTGTTCCCACAGCGTGATTGTGGCAGGCCCAAAAATGTTGTTTAGGGCCTCAAAACAGCTTCGGAAGTTAAGGACCCGAAAAGCTAGAAAAAACTACCAAGATGAAATTTGTGTGTGAGCCAGTTGGAAGAGGTGGGTGGCCACTGATATCCATCTGAATCAATCCTCCCTCCTTAGGAATCAATGGTCTCCATTGTGTTGAGTTCCCCCATTAGATGAGGAAATGTCTGTTGAATTTTTCCCCATGTGAGCCACTTGCCTTGGTGCAGGAGTTGCCCCGCTTTGACAACCCGATAGCGCTAAAGTTGTTGTTGGTGAGTGCCCTTGATCTGTGTATCCACAATATGATTAGTGGATGTATGTTCCATGCAGTCAAGGTTGATCTCTATCGATGTCAATTGTTCTGTTATCTCTGAGGTGTCTAATAAGGGTGGAAAGTATGGCCAAATGAGGTCCACATTAAACATTGGATGCAAGACAAGAAAGGGGGGAATGTTGAGCTCAAAATAATTGACACCCACAACCTTGGTTATGGTGTAAGGTCCATAGCGGAGTGGAAGGAACTTTCTATGGGGTCCTGTAAGGTGTTCTTTCTGGAAGTGCAACCAAACTTTATCTCGCACTTGAAACTTGTGCGACACTCGATGTTGAACATGGCGCTGCTTATACTTGGCATTGGACTTCTGCAAAATATCCCGAACCTATTGGAAAATGTGTAGGATTTTTTCAATGAACCGGGTGGCTTTGTCAGCTTTGCTTTGCGCATGGAACAATTCTTCCTGTGTGGACGCAAGGGGTAGTGCAACATCCATGGGACCCAATGGTTGAAATCTCAACCCCACCTGAAAGGGGTTGTGGTCGGTTGAGCTATGTATGGCTTTGTTGTAAATGTGCTAAACATAAGGAAGAATCTCATCCCATGTGCATAGATTCTTGGAATTATAGATGTGAAATATATGCACGATCATCTTGTTGACGACCTCAGTTTGGCCATCCATTTGGGGGTGAAAAGTCGTGGATTTGGTGAGCTTGGTGTCTAGCCGAACAAAGGCTATAACAAAATGTGTTGAGGAATCAACTATCCTGATATGAAATGATGGTTTGTGGTATCCCAAAATGTACCCACACTCATTCAAAGAAGAGATTGGCAGTGGCCTCTGTTGTGATGTTCTTCTTATAGGTGACCAGAATCGACATCTTGGAAAATTGATCAACAACCATGAAAACACAGTGATTTCCCTACTTGGTTGAAGGAAGACCCGACATGTAGTCCATCGAGATGGATTCCCAGGGCCTATTCAGAGTAGGCATAGGGGTGTACATGCCTTGCTTCTTAATGGTCGGTTTGGCAATGGCATAGGCCATGTAGGACCTGATATACTTGTTGGCATCCTATCAAAGTTTCGACCAATAGAAATGTTGTTGCGACACTGCCACTATCTTTTCTATGCTAAAGTTTCCTGCCACTCGATTGTAGTGAGCTTCCCAAATAAGCTCCGCTCGCTCACTTGATGGAACACAGAGATGGCCCAGATGACACAACAACCCGTCTTGTAGATGCAAATTAGTGGCAAATGTGTTTGTTCCCGACATATGGTAGGTAGTGGAAAAGTTGGGATCTCTCTTGTAGAGTTGGGGCCATTTGGAGGTCTCATGCACGCAGGAATGTAGCACCGTGGTTATTGCGGCAACTGGAGGTCGACTGAGGCAGTCAACGACGTAGTTGGTGCTCCTTGTCTTTTACTTGATGTTGAGATGAAACTGCTGCAAGTAAGTGGACCACTTTTGATGGTAGTCATTCTACAATTTGCCTTGTGTCTGCATGAACTGTAGAGGCTTATGATCAATGTGGATGACTGTCTCCTTCCTGAGAATGTAATGTCTCCATTGGTGGCAGGCTTCTATAATGGAGTACATTTCTTTGTCGTAATTCTGATACTTACGGACAATCTTTGATCATGTCTCACTATGATAGGCCGCAGGCTGTCCATGCTGAGTGAGAACTGTGCCCATAACATAGTCTAAAGCATCTGTCTCAATCTCAAAAGGATCTTGTAGGTCGGGTAATGAGAGCACCGGAGCTGAGCACAAGCGTTGCTTGAAATCATCGAACACTTTCTGTTGCGACTACCCCCACATTAATTTTTCCTTGCCACTGCCCTTGGTCACTTGGATAAGGGCCCATGCAATGTGGGAGAATCCCAACACGAACCCGCGATAGAAATTGGCAAGGCCTAAGAAAATCCAAAGCTCAATGAGTGTTGTTAGGGTTGGCCAGTCACGATTGACATGGATCTTGGTTGGATCGACATGCACCCCAATCTCATCAACAGTGTAGCCTAGGTACTGGAACATGTTCATGCCGAAGGAGAATTTTTCCAAATTTTCATACAGCGTGTGTTGCCGCAGAGTGTGTAGAACCTGTTGAATATGCTGCAAGTGTTCCGCCCAATTCTTTTTGAAGATGAGGATGTCATCCAAATACACCACCACAAAAGAATTGGTAAAAGACCACAAGATATCGTCCATCATTCTCATGAAAGTTGTTGGGGCATTTGTCAAGACGAAGGGCATGACCAACCATTCAAAAAGACCTTCTTTGGGCTTGAAGGTAGTCTTCCATACATTGGTCTACTCTATTGGGACCTGGTGGTAGCCAGACTTCAGATCACTCTTACTAAAGTATTTGGCCCCCTTGAGCTAGTCAAGGATATCATCAATTCGGGGAATTGGGTATTGGTTCTTGGCTGTGATTTTATTTAGGGCCCGGTAATCAATGCAGAGTCGTCAGGTCCCATCTTTATTCTGCACAAGTGTGATTGGGCTTCGATAAGGTGATGAACTTGGGTAGATGTGCCCCTTTTCAAGCAGCTCTTGTATTTGGCGCTTGATTTCCTCATCTTCCGACAGAGGAAACGACACAGTGCAACTATAAGGATTCTCTCTAGGAGCCTTCTTACACCCACTACTCATGGACTCTCATTCCCCACATGCATGTTCCACCCGGGAGTATACACCTTCACTGTCACACAGTCCATCGTATGCTTCACCTCCCTCTCAGGGTCTTGGCAACAGGGCAGATCAGGAATTCTCAGAGCTCTGTAGTTGGTGCTGGACTCTCTCTGGGAGAAAACCACTTCCCAACAAAATCTCTCTCTCCAGGAGCCTTCTTACGCCCACTAATCATAGACTCTCATTCCCCACATGTCTATTCCACCCAGGATTATATACCTTCATTGTCACACAGTCCATCGACTGCTTCACCTCCCTCTTAGAGTCTCGGCAACAGGCCGGATCAGGAATTCTCAAAGCTCCGTAGTTGGTGTTGGACTCTCTCTAGGATAAAACCACCTCTCAGCAAACTCTCTCTCCAGGAGAGAGTTGTTCACGGGCCTGACAACCGGTCTCTTCAACCACAGGCCTGCCAACCCTCTTCTTCAACCAGTTTCAACTCAATTCCCACAAGGTAAGGATAACAACAACAACAATAGAAATTCGGTTAACTCATGGGTGACAACAGAAATAGGAATTTGGGTATGGACATCCAAAAATGGAAGCAATCCACACTAAGACACAACACGACATAGACAATTACGGGTTTCTCAGGCTTCATAAAATACGTGGCTCAGTCCACGAGTTTTCCACTGGTTTCAGGGTGTGTGACAAGGAATCAACACAAAGTTCGATTGTAGAGATAAATGGAATTCATAGAGGATGGGGAATGGACAAGACGAACAACCTTCCCGTGAGGGTTTCCTTCACTGTGTGTGGGTATGCAGATGCAGACGCAAAGGAAAAATAGTTCAGACGCCCCCGATCCCCAGCGAACTCAGGCAGAGGATGACCGAATGAGAGAGCGAACCCCCAAAATGATTGAATTCTTCAGCTTTAACTGCATGCGCCCAGGTCGACATCTATCTTCCTGGAGCTGCATGCACTCCATTTTGCATATGTTTCTTTTCGAGGAACTTGGGACAACACTTGGTCAATTGACCACCTTAACATTTTTAGAAAATAATGATAAATTATTGTCCCCTTTAGAGGTAAGCCCCCTAGCTTAGCCCCTAGGTCCAAACACTTAGCCTCCTCCCTTACCCAACCTTGTGGAAGCTTAGTACCTCGTCACTCTTTCTTTGTGGTCGGTCTGCACGTAACGATGTTTATATTTTTATTAATGATATGCATAATTACATATACAAAATTATTAGGCTCCTGGCCTTTAACACCTAGGCTCCTGGCCTTTAACACCTAGGCTCTCTGGCCTAATAAAGACATAATCCCACCAGCTTATATACACTTGGCTCACCAACCTATAAACATAATTGCAATTCATAATATAACTGGGGCACGTCCCTGGGGATATTACAATCCCCTCCCCTTATTTTTGCATTGTCCTCAGTGCAACTCTATACACAACATCAACATGATTTCCAAAATCTTCAAAAATATGTGGGTATTATGCCCGCATAGCATCATCATGCTCCCATGTAGCGTCCTCAGGACCGTACCAGGTCCACTGGACCTTTACAAGCCCTATGGCTCGATTCCAGAGCTATTTTCTCTTTCGGTCCAATATGTGCACCAGATGCACTTGCAAGACGCCTTCTTTCTCCATCTGAATCACATTCTAGTCAATAACATGATTAGCATCAGGTATATATTTCTTGAGTAATGAAACATGGAACACATTATGTACAATCATAGATGTAGGTAATGCAAGCATATATGCAATGTATATATATGTATATAAAGGCAATTCTAATAACATTATAACCTGTATACAAGATACACAACATACAATAAATAGGGAATTGTACTTATCTTTTGATTGAGAAGACCTTCCACCCCTAATCAGGGCTATGACTCCATCGGAGCAATGGCTTCCCAAGATAGCCAAAGTCCACAATCCATATCCACATGGTCTAGGCCAAGGTACCAAACCTCAACAACACTCCAACCATCCAAACCTCAGCAGCACTCCAACCAACAGTATTTCATTCCCCACATGCATGTCCCACCCCAAAAGTGTACACCTTCACTGTCACACATTCCATCGGCTGCTACACCTCCCTTTCCTTGGGCTTTCAACAATAGGCTGGCTCGGGAAGTCTCAGAGCACCATGACTCCCGGAGTTCCAACTGCCCTCAGAGGTCTCCAATCAACATCTTCTCGAGCCACTCTTTGTAGTCAACATTCTAACTTTAATCAACATCACTCATCTGCATCACTCGTATGCAATTATCATGAAAAAACATAAAATAATTTATTTAGAAACTCAAACTTAGTTCAAAGGAAATTCAATTTTTTCCCCAAAACATGAAATTTCATTTCATAATTCATCTTGGTTGTTGCCATATTATGAATGCAGCCATCCTTGTAGTTTTCCACAGGACCAAACTGCATACCATTTTTCCTATAATGCTTCATCATAGATGTAAGTTAACAAATATGCATGTTTATATTCCTTAAGGGAATATTTGGTAGACCACTAAAAAGCTAACTCGAGGTTGAGGCCATCACAGTGGTGATGGATCTGCAACGAGGAAGTTGCAGGCTGAAGGAGTTCCCGGTGGAGGAACTGTATAAGGTCTCTGTCAGAGGAACGGAGTCACAAACCTGATAATTGTTGAAGGACTGGACAATGGGCTGCGAGGCCTGTTCATGTATAAGAATCCTGGATTACATTTTGAAAAAAAAATAAAAAATCATGTAAGTAATAGAAGACTAATAACCGAATATTGACCATTCTGATAACCTAATGGAAGTGTGTAGGATGCACATGTTCCTGACTCATTAAGAACAAAGAGTTGCTACTAAATCATGTTGAAGTATCCTAAGAGTT
>ML779414.1:211503-356271 GCA_009831015.1 Picea engelmannii
ACTATGCCTACGGTTGGGTGGAAACGAGCACCCCTCTCAGCAGTTGCTTCCATTGCTGAAGTTATTTTGATAAGTATTTTTCTTATATTACGTTTTGACATTTATATGCTGTCACATATGTTCATAGACTTGTGTAATTGTAAGTATTTCCTGTGTAAGAATATCTGTGCAGTAATTGATAATGAGGAGTAGTTACTGGCTCATAGAGCTGTGAAATTGTAAATGGTTTCAGCGTGAGAATGTCCACGTAGTGCTTGATATAAATGGGACGATATATGCTTAACACCGAGGAAACCGTGCTTGACCTACGCTGATAAATGAATCTAATCATGCCCAGCCGTTCTCGGGAAGTTGTCTTCCTTTATCCGCTTCCGGAAATGCCCCGGTAAGGATCTCTTCACAGAGATTCCCTCCTCGGAAAGGTTCACTAAGAACCCAGAATAAGGACTCGAATGCACAGGCCTTATCAACCCCGCACGAGGAGGAACGATTCTATTAAGGTTCCAAGATAGTAGTGTTATGAGGAGTGACAAGTCGACGGATGAGATCTCGTCGGAGGATCCATTGTCATTCACGACCATTAGATTGACGACAGTAACGCAGGCGTTACACACCTTTCCCCTTTACCCACCATCATCGTGAGCAACGAGAAATTGGGATCGTAAACTCCAAGACCCAAACGAACGAATCTAGACCGTTAGATCTCGGTCCAATTACCCGTCAGCCGTTGGATCTGGAGAAGCTGCGCAGGGGTTAAGTGCAGGAGTAGGCGTGCAGGAGAAATGACCGGAACCGTCGGATCTTAGATCATAGTCCCGACAACCGTCAGATCTCGAGAAGATGCGCCGGAGCTAAACTCTAGTGTGCAGAGGAAGAGTCCCAACCGTTGATCTCGGAAGGACACGTGTCAACATCCCGGAGAAGTCATCGGGACAACAGGGTCATCGGGGTTTTGTCGAGTCTGAGAATCGAGGCCTTCTGGTTTTCGAAATCCCGAGAACAGATCCTAACCGTTGATCTCGGCCGGACACGTGTCAGCGTTCTGGGGAGTCGTCGAGATTTCTCCCATCGAAAAATTTAGGAGTGTAGAACCGTGCAATAGGAAGTCGCGATTCGCGATTTACCGATAAGATCTGAGTCGTCCATCTCAGGGACAGGTGTCGGAGATCAAGGCGCTATCGGAGTTTGGCCCATCGAAAAATCGGAGTTCTCGAGGCCATGAGGACCAAGACATCATAAGTCCCGAAACCCCGAGAATCAATCCAGGTCGTTCATCTGTGAGGACAGGTGGCAAGGGATTGGGCGCCGTCGCGATTTTGTTCATCGGAAGTTTTCGATGGTAAGGACATTGTGCAACAGGAATCGCGATCCGCGATTTCCCGATGGGATCAACACCGTCCAAACAGCAGGGACATGTGGCGAGAGATCCCAGAAAGTCGGAGTTCGGAAAATCGGGAATCGGTGTATCGGGGATTTCAAGGACATGAAACCCTTACATTACAAAACTGCGAAATGAGAAATCTCGATACCATCATGAGCCGTTGATACAAGGGACACGTGGCAAAGGATCCCGAAGAGTCGGAGATCAGGAATCGGGGTTCCTGGAGACAAGAGATTTGTGCACAAGGAAATCGCGATACGCGATTCTCCGATACAATCAAGACCGTCCATCATTTGAGGGACGCGTGACAGTGGATGTAACATAGTCGAGGTTCGACATATCGGGGTTTTCGAATGCAAGGAACTCTTGCCATACGGAATCGCGAACCGCGAAACCCCGATGAGTGGGAGCCAGCTGTCAAGCCCATTAGCTGTAGGGAGGACGCGTGTCGAGCATCCGGAGAGAGTCGGGAATCGGGATACTGCGGGTCCCGTGGACGTGGGTCTTGTGACATGGGAAACCCCGTAGCCCCGACGGGATTAAGGTAGTGGTCACGGAGTTGGCCGTGTGGACCAGGGGCTAAGCCAGTGGGGCTAGCGTGACCAAAAAGGCGCGTCGCGAATCGAGAAATTGCGAGTCCCGGGGACATGTGTTTTCGTGTCATCACAAATGCCGAAATCCCGATGGGAGGTTATACGGCGGAGGTCTTATGGTAAGAGGTCACATGAATTATTGTATAGCATAGAGGGCTAATGCGTTAAGGGCATATCGGGGATCGGAGAATTGCGAGTTCTGAGGACTCGTGAATTACGACATCGGAAATCCCGAAACTCCGATAGGAGTAGCCCCGAAAGAAGGTAAGACCACGGTCGTAAAGGCAGCAAATCGTAGACTTGGCATAGGAAGCTAATGAGTAAGGAGCGCATCGGAATTCGGAGGATCGCGAGTTATGGGGGTGAATGAATTTTGACATTAGAAACCCCGAATCCCGATATTGAGCCAGGGATTCGCACTTCGCTAATGAGGGTTTTTGGAGATTCCCCATTGTGGGAGATTAACTCCATAATTTAAAAAAAAACAATGATAGTGGTTGTGTTACATCGTTCCTCTCAGAGCACCTTCACCCAAAATTGATGGATCTCCACCACACATCCTTCCAGATGATGGACAGTCCCAAATCACTTTGGGACTTTAGCAAGTCCACTCTCCCCTTTTCCTTGGCTCCTCCTTAAAGGTGACCTTGGGTGGTGACCTCACACAAACACGTGATTGTGGGCATGCTCAAAGGTGGTTTGAGACCAAACTAATTTTCGTCCCGCAATTCACCTTGAGCCTCCACGCGTCATTTCTCCAAAACCATGGTTTGGATTGCGGTCCACCCTCGACTTCATAAAGATCGAGCACCTTCTATCCCCGCAATGGAAGGTGATCGTCGATATCATGATCTTGACGGTGCTTCTAAACAGACGACCGAGATCTACCTCCAACAGTTCAGATCTCCCTCTCCCAGATCAACGGTTGGGGTCGTTTCGAAATTCCGGACTTCAGAATTTTCAAATATCAAACTTTTCCTTTCTTCCGCAATGAAGGATCTTCTGCGTTGTGACCCAACAGCCATTGTTTCCCTCTCTCCTGAGTTTTGGGACTTGGAATAATTCTGACTCCTACGCACTCCTTGCATTATCTCTTATGAGATTTTCGATTTACTCAGTCTCTTAAGGACTTTGATGCCCTCCTGGCAACCTCTTGCTCGATGCACACCTTACAGAGCTCCGCCTTACAGAGTGTTCTATGACTTTGTTTCTCTCTAAACCCAACACAGAGTTCTTCATGTGCACTCCTTGCACTTCTGTTGATGAAGGTTCAACGGTATCTCTCCTGAGCTTCTCTGAGGTTAACTCACCTATGTCAACGCAGTCCTTGAGGACAATGTGCACTCCTTGCACTCGCAACTCACATGAGAGAAACAATTGAAACTTATTTGTTACTTCACCGGTTCACACATTACTTTGCGGTCCAACACCACTTATGTTGTGGTTTTACAATAGTGCTACTCCTCCTGAGCTTCTTAACACAGCCAAGGTAACCTCTTGGCACTCAGGAACGTTTTGAGGTTTGAAATTGGTCCCTCCAGACACAATTTCCACTTGAAACCTTGGGTCCAATGACCACTTATCTAGCCCATCCAGGCTCAACGTTGAAACCATGCTCTGATACAAATTTGTAACATCCCCAGACACCAACAGGCCGGGAAATTCCACTACTCAGACTCTTCACTTAGCTCTGATACCAAATTGTAACGTCCCCGACCAACAAAGATACCGGTTAATGCTACGACGCAAAACATTCACACTCACACACACACACACACACACACATATATAACATGCATTTTAATCGAAATAAAACACATAACACAGAGTTAATGTTACCATTCAGATTCAAACAAGATTAACAATAAATCCACATGAAACGAAACACATGATAACATTCAAGCATCAGTTGCACAAACATGCATAACATATAAATTAAGCACAAACTGATACTTATCTTTTAGCTGGAGTAAATCCACCAACTACGTGCAGAACTTCCATGAACCTCCCAGCCATAGACCACACTGCTCATCACGCTCAACAATGGGTCACCCCCGAGCTGGGACTAAACTCCACCCAGGGCAAGGGAATCCTAGACTAAGTTGAGGTCACAGGAAACTGCACAATGCAACTGGAAGGATTATCTCCAGGAGCCTTCTTACGCCCACTACTCATGGACTCTCATTCCCCACATGCATGTTCCACCCGAGAGTATACACCTTCACTGCCACACAATCCATCAGCTACTTCACCTCCATCTCAGGGTCTCGACAACAGGTTGAATCAAGAATTATCATACCTCCGTCGTTGGTGCTAGACTCTCTCTGGGAGAAAACCACTTCCTAGCAAACTCTCTCTCTCTAGGAGCCTTATTACGCCCACTACTCACAGACTCTCATTCCCCACATGCATGTTCCACCCGGGAGTATACACCTTCACTTTCACACAGTCCATCGACTGCTTCACCTCCCTCTCATGGTCTCGGCAACATGCTGGATCAAGAATTCTCACACCTTCATAGTTGGTGCTGGGCTCTCTCTGGGAGAAAACCACCTCTTAGAAAACTCTCTCTCCAGGAGAGAGCTGCTCACAGGCTTGAAAACCTGCTTCTTCAACCACGGGCCTGACAACCCGCTTCTTCAACCAGTTTCAACTCAATTCCCACAAGGTAAGGATAACAACAACAACAATAGCAATTCGGTTAACTCACGGGTGACAACAACAACAAAAATTTGGGTATGGACATCCAAAAACGACAACAATCCACACTAAGACACAACATGACATAGACAATTATGGGCTGCTCAGGTTTCACAGAAGATGCAGCTCAGTCCACGAGTTTTCCACTGGTTTTAGGGTGTGTGACAAGAAATCAATGCAGAATTCGATCACGGAGCTAAACGGATTTCACGGAGGACGGGGAATGGACAAGACGAACAACCTTCCCGTGAAGGTTTCCTTCACTGTGCGTAGGTATGCAGATGCAGACACAAAGGAAAAACAGTTTAGACACCCCCGATCCCTAACGAACTTAGGCGGAGGATGATCGAATGAGAGAGCGAACCCCCAACACGGTTGACTTATTCATCTTTAACTACATGCGCCCAGGTCGACATCTGTCTTCCTGGAGCTACATGCACTCCATTTTGCATACGTTCCTTTTCCAGGAACTTGGGACAACACTTGGTCAATTGACCACCTTAGCCTTTTTAGGAAATAATAATAAATTATTATTCCCTTTAAAGGTAAGCCCCCTAGCTTAGCTCCTAGGCCCAAACACTTAGCCTCGTCCTTTACCCAACCTTGTGGAAGCTTAGTCCTCCATCACTCTTTCTTCGTGGTCGGTCTGCACACAATGATGTTTATATTTATTAATGATATGCATAATTACATATACAAAATCAGGCTCCTGGACTTTAACACCTAGGCTCTCCGACCTAATAAACACATAATCCCACTAGCTTATATACACTTGGCTCACCAACCTATAAACATAATTACAATTCATAGTATAACTGGGGCACGTCCTTGGGGATATTACACAAAATGAAGTGAAGAAGCAGTTGCAACAGTTGTTGGATCAGGGTGTGATTCAATCAAGTACCTCACCTTGTGGATCACCTATCATAATTGTGCCCGAGAAGAATGAGACTTGGAGATTGTGTGTCGATTACAGGGCATTGAACAAGATTACACTAAATAATTGATACCCTCTTCCAAGGATCGATGATCTGTTGGACTAGCTACAACATGCCAAGTGCTTCACTAAGCTGGATTTGAAATCAAGATATTACTAGGTACGAGTCAAATAAGAACATACCTAGAAGACTACCTTCAAGACAAGACAAAGTTTGTATGAGTGGTTGTTTATGCCATTTGATTTATGCAATGCACGAGATACATTTATGAGACTAATGAATGATGTTTTACGCCTTATCTAGATTCATTTTTTATTGTTTATTTGGATTATATACTAGTTTATAGTGCTAGGAGGAGCACATATCACATCTTATGCATGTGTTAGAGACTCTGAAAAAAGAATGAATTGTTGGTCAATCTCAAGAAATGTGAGTTTTCTCAGCAGTATTTGGTGTATTTGGGGTATGTGATCAGTGGAGGGGAGCTCAAGATAGATCCTGCAAAGATAGAGGCCATCATGAAATGACCAGTTCCTACAAATGTCACTGAAGTTAGGAGTTTTGTTGGGGCAACACAATACTTGCGGAAGTTCGTAGCTTCATTTTCAGTGGTAGTTGTACCACTCCATGCCATAACTATAACATCCATTGTTTTCATCCAAACGAATTACACTGTAATTGTATAAATGTGATTTAGGCTGGTGAGTCGATGTCTTGGGGCAAAGAGTTTGTATTGGTTTAATGTGGTCGGAAGCCGAATGTTATATTATGTGCATTGAAATAATTAATAAAAGTAATAATTGTTGGATATGATACGAAAGGGATGAAGAACAATGAGGGGCTATGATTCCACAAGAGAGAGGGGTTCAAGGGGGAGTTATGCATGTGTATTAATCCAAACCCACATTCTTGATTTATAATATCATTTTGTAAACCCTCTATTTTGTTGTTGAGTGTTCCCAAATCCAATCATGTAACTCATGTAAGAGGGTGGGTGTGAGAGGTCACATCCCATAGTTATTGGGGAGCATGGGTTGAAGTACAATCATCTTTGGGAAGATTGAGAGTCAAACAAGCAAGAGAGAAGAAGGGAAATTTGCATAGAGAATAAAGATAATTTTTACATGTAATTTTTGGGTAGCAAAAGAGGAGTTGAGTACTGTGAAGAGAACCAGCCATGTTGTGCTTGAAGGCAACCATTTTTGGGTTGTGTGTTATGCTGGAAATGAGGCATGTGTGCCTATAAAATGGACTGTAAGAATGTAGTGCATTTTTTTCTATTGAAGAAATGATTCCACAGCTTGTGAAGACCGTTGTGAGAACTCATTGGGTAGTTGGGAGTTCTTTGGAAGTCCCTGGCTGAAAGTTCCTGACTAACCGAGTGCACTAGAATCCCTGATAAACGAATGGTACAACCTTAGAGACTGTGATTATTGAAGGGGGTACATTCCTTGGGTTGTGCAGGTGGTAGGAAAGAGAGCTAGAGGATTGAGACTATTGTGGGAGTAGAACCTGGGTTTGGGGATGCTCTGTGTGGAGAGTGGATAGCCAGAGGGTCAGATCTCCTTGTGGACTCACATCCTCAGCATGGGGGCAGCCTGTTGTTGATACTTGGAGCAACAAATCCTATGGCTAGGAGGTTCATCCTTCTGTGGAACTAGTCGAATTACATTTATAAACATATAAGTGTTTTTGTTGTGTTATTATGATTATTCCACTGTGTAAAAGATATTTTAATGTTGTGTTATGTTTTGTTGGGTTTGCATGCATTCATGAATTTATAAATGATGTAGATGCATGGATAAATCGACATTCTATATGCTATACTTTTTATGGGCATGTTGTCCCTTGGTTTTCTATTATATGTATGGACGTTTTTAATTTGATTTTAGCAGGCTAAGTCGTTTTCCGCAGTGACAAGACTCAACATAGGTATTGGGTACGTTACAAAGTGGTATCAGAGCTTTTGGTTCAAACATTGGACCCACATGGGCCAAGAACCAGTTTGAATTTGGGTAAAAATTCGTTGTTACAGATTTCGGGTTGTGCAAATTTTGGGGAAAACGGTGAAAAATTAGAGACAAATCCCCAAATTCATGGGAAAATCCAAGATTTAGTTGCCTTGGAAATTTTTGAGATGTTTAATGGCATCAATTAGCCATATTGTAGAGTTATATTCAACCTTCAAGGTCAAATTTCGTGTTTTAATGGCTGCCACAACACTAGGCAGAGTTTAACGAATCAATGGTCGAGATCATGTTTGATCTCGAGATCAACAACCTAGATTAATTTTAATAAATTTAAAAATTTATAAGGTTTCAACCATTTGAAAGGTGAAATGAATCGATGACCAAGATTCAATTTTGGTGGTTTGAAAGTGGATCAAATCGAGGACCGAGATTCGATTCAACAGTTGTGAAAATGAAACAAATCGGCAGTTTGGGTTTGTTTTTGGTCATTTTGAAGTTGGACCCGATTGACAGTCTGGATTTGCTTTCAGAGCTTGGAAAATAGAGAAAATCGATGGTCGATCTCGTCGACAGAGTTGGGTGAAGTTTGAGGGATCAACGACAAGGATAATTTTTGAATGATAGATCGACAGTCCAAATTCATCGGGGATTTGGTCAAAAAATTTGTAAGTGTTGGAGTTGGCCAAAGGAAATTGTCGACGACCAATGGTCGATGGTACAAAATTGACGAAGTGTTTCAATCACCGACGAACGATGGTCAGGGCAATCGATTTAGTAAAATTTTCTCTATCGAGCAAGAGAAAGCACCGATGACTGATGGTCGATGGTCAGACGTCGACTGAATTGATAAGGTATTTAGTTCACCCACGAGAAATGGTTGATGGCCGATGAAGAAAAGAGGGTGATGATGTGTCATGCCACACCAACCAAGTTGACACCTTAGGATGACATGTCATGCCATGTCAGCATCCACATGTCATGCCATGTCAACCAAGAAGTGCCTAAGTTGATGGTCGGGTCGGTTAAAGTGGAGAAGTGGAGAAGTATTTTCATAAGACAACAACGATGGCCGATAGTTGGGTTGACCAAATTGGTAAAGAGTTTTTCCGCCAATGAAAATCATCGATGGTCAACAACCGATGGTTGGGTTGATCAATTTAGCGATGTGTTGTAAGTGGTTTCCAAGAGAAATGACCGATGGTCGATGGTTAAAAATCAAACATCAGGTAGATTCACAAGCTAGTTTGGCTTGCCAAAGAGAATTGTGGATTGATCGATCATCGATGGAGCTCGGATCAACGGTATAGATTGTTTTATGTTGTTGATCGATGGTGAAAATTGATCGTTAGGGTTTTGGAAAGGATTAACGGATCAACAGATGAGATTTCACCCAATTTGAAATCAATGACTTGGATTTAAAATGTTGTTATAATAGAAAAACGATCACTTTTCTATGAAATTTTCAGGTTTTTGATGGTCATAAACTTGTGAGGCGATTTTGAGGCCCTAAACAACGTTTTTAGAAAATTAAAACCTACAAGAATATAGTATACGAGAACAAAGAGATTTCCAACAAACTATCTCATACACAAAACATAGTTCGTATTAAAAGTTATAGTCGAAATAGTCAAGGTAAAATTTTGGCACCAATTTACTTCCAGAGGGCTTAACTCTCTGCTCAAAAGTATGTTTGGAGAATAGGAGCAATCTGTGGAAATCTTATCAACCATAGAAGACAACCATGGAGCTAGATTTGAAATTTGGGTATGTAAAAATGTGCAGGAAGAGAAAGAAGACACATGTAGCATACATGAATAAAAATGTAAAACAATCAAAACGTCAGCGGACCATAACTAACAGTTTGGAGCTCGGTTAAGGGTGAAATTGTGACAAATCATTCAAAATGTAATAATGGGCATACCCAATTGAGATTCTGCCAAAATTACAATAGAATTGGTGTAGGGATGCGTGAAGAGGGATAAAATTATTAAGTTGGGAGAAAGTGCAAAGGGGCAAAGCTGTCATTTCCAAATTGTTGCAGTTTTTTACTGAAGCATGAGTTTGACAATATGAGAGTTGTTGTGAGTTTAGTGTTAGTAGTATTATCTATATCATGTAGAAAAATTTTCTTGGTTCTCAATATATTTATCTCTGTAAGTGGAAAAAGTTGGTGTTTAAGATTATTTTCACTAGGGATAAAGGTGCACAAAATGGGTAAATGGACAATATTCAATTGTCTATAAATTGTTTTTCAGAGCTCATAATTGAACAATAAAGCAGTGATTGGAAATCTATTGGATAGGAGAATCTAGATATCCACTCAGAATTTAGTTTTGAGACGAAGGATTTTAAGGGAATCATAAGGAATGTTTATGATGGACTTGAAGGACACCTTTGAATAGAATGGAATTTTAGGAAGCCATAACTTTTGGGCTCATAAATCAAATTGAAGCAGAGTATGATTGTTGGAAAGGTAATAGGTAGGATAATATGACAAAAGGTATAAGTTCTCCAGGGGAGCATCTATTGGTTGTGGAGCCTGATTATCTTCATGATTTAGAGGTTTTGTTTCAACCACATTTGGATCCAATTTAATAACGAGGAGGGGCGGTGTGGGGGGACTTTCCCCCCATCTGTCACCTAGGGGGTGTGGTGACAATCTTTTGGAGCCCCCTGGTGGGGGTTCAAGGGAAACGCCCATGAAGATAATTTTTTGGGGAAAAATGCCTTATCAAATATTGTAATTTCGTAGTAAATTTGGACCGTTCATCATTAGGTTGTAGATCTGACGGTAGAAGTTATGTTAGGATTTTTTCCCCTAGAAGGCAACCTATTTTATGTATAAGGGAATTGTATTGTGACAATGTATGTGAGTGAATATTGTATTCTAAGAGAAGAGACTGTGAGAAAATAAGAGGAAATTACAACGGGTGTGTTGTAGGTTGTATCCCTTCATTTGTTGGATAATAATAAAAGGAAGGACTGAAAATTTCTCTAGTGGACATAGCCCATATTGGGTGAACCATATATATATCTGTGTCTCTATTGTATTGTGTATCTTTTGTGTTTTATTTTCATATATATTTTATATTATTTCTCTGTTATCCTATTTTCTAACAACATCGGGTTCCTCTATAAAGTTTGAAGAAAAAATGGAATTGTATTCCATGAATTGTGTAATTACTCGATGTAAATATTTTTCCAAATAATGTCAAAATTTGGAGAAACATACCTAGAAGATAAAGGTGAGTGCCAGAGGTGATTGCTAGGTAAGAAAGAGTATTGAAACTCATGATAGTGCCTACACATAAATATATAGGCACATTTGAAGTGTAATATCTTAACAAGATAAAAGGTAGTTGAGCTTGCTAACAAGGCGTTGTTAATTAGTAGAGAAACACTGAAGTAGAGAGTGTTGTGTGAGGGATTCCTAGAAAGGGTATAAGATTCCATAATTGAGCATTGTGTGGGTTTGTTTTAGATTAATTCTAGGGTCCTTTTGACAGGGAAGTGGGTCAAGTTTATGAAGTTGGAAAAATCATCAAAGAGATGCAAAGGGAAGTGCAGGGTTGCAGGGCAGGTGATGCAAGGTTGAAAAAGGTCTAAGGAAGAGTAGAAGAATATTAGTACTCGACTGTTATACAGTCTAAGTGTCTTGCAAGAGAAAATCAATAGATATTCTCACCTGAGACATGAATCCAACAAGTGATGAGTATCATAAGCATGCACAAGGAGTTAAAGAGAACTCCATAGCCTCAAAGGTAGAAATGTAGTGAAGGCTACAAAGCTTACTACAAGTAAAGAAAAATGATATCATGAAATGAGATGTTACTCATAAAGTGGATGAAGCATATCTATATTCAAGCACAAAGATGAAAGAAAGAATTGTTAGATATGATCTAACAACTTTTGTCTAAAAGCGCTGAAAAAAAGAAGGTTGACGCTATTATCATAGTGTGCAATAAAAATATAGTACAAGCACAAACGAAGGATGTGTAGCATTCCATTTGGAGCAAAGAAGTTTTGAGTGACTAAGTAGTGCTTCACAATGAATCACTCAATGAAGTGAAAAGAGATATTTAAAATTGAGCAAATCCATGGATGGAAAAGCGTATTATAAATATGTCATAAAACAAATATTTTAGAATGTTGAAATGCCAATAAATGATAATGATATTTCAAGACCGGTTTGGTCAAGGAAATGGGGAGTGTTTAATTAGATTGCAATGTTAATATTCAACTGGAGTAGTGCATGTTACAACATTGAATATCAAGAATTTTATACAAAATGTTGGGATATGATTCTCTGCATAAAGGAAGCGGTTGTGAGATGGCAACACTAATGGATCTAGTAGCTAGAAAAAAAAAATGGCCAAGTGGGGGCTTGAATGAAAGGTTTAGAATAGGGGCCAAGTGGGGGCTTGGATGAAAGGTTCAGAATAGGGGCCAGTGGTGCACATTTGAGCAAAATGGCAGTGCACAGGGCAGCGAGGTTCTATAGGAATTCAAGGACTACCATCTACAACAACAAATTAAATAATTAAAGTTGTAACAAATATGCATTGGAGTGCATGATAGAATTGATGCATGACGCATACATTAAAGATAGAATGCATGTACATGATAAGATTAATGCTTGGTGCATATTGATTTGCATTTGTGCATGCTTGAACATATGTATGGAATTAATATAAACTAAAAGTAGTCTGTGGATACACACACACATGAATTAATGATGTTGTTATATTGAATAACACTAATGATGGATTACGTATCGAGGAAAAATGCTATAGCATGATTGAGAATGATGTTGATGGTGTCATTAAAATCCATCCATACAAAGATAAATGAGGATGGTAAGAGTGTTGACCTATAGAATTGGTGAATGGAACCGACGAGATTCTACAAAATGTCAAAGAATCAGGTAGCATCAAGTAATTGATAATGGCCATGTAGGTATGCATTTGGCTTCTTATGTTGCATAAAATGATGAAGGGAATTGAGGTAAGAATTTC
Organism: Picea engelmannii; assembly: GCA_009831015.1. Classification (NCBI taxonomy): domain Eukaryota; kingdom Viridiplantae; phylum Streptophyta; class Pinopsida; order Pinales; family Pinaceae; genus Picea; species Picea engelmannii. The sequence goes on from ML779414.1 coordinate 224,101, forward strand.
TTCAGTTAAAGTTCAAATATTTAGAATTGACATAAAAGGAGCAGGCCTTGAAGGTGAATATTTTATTGATGCTTGAATGTATTTATATAGAAATTTACTTGTTATGTTATAATGGTTATGAGATCATAACCAAGTCAAGTTAGAAGACATTACTCAGATTGTAGCAATGAATGTCATTAAAGATGGCCATGTTGAGATTGGAAATAGAAAGACTATAGTGCCATACAAGTGCATAAGGTTATTTCGATGTATAACCGATGTTTAAATTGCAACCTATTTGCCGACATATGAAAGAACTTAGATAATTATATTCCTAGTGTTGTGTATGAGTCGAAGAGAAAGGTATCCAAATGATCAAACAAATAAATGGGAAAGAGTTTGAAAAATGTGTTGAGATGTTGACTAGATTTTCCAACTCACATGGTGGAATACATAGCACGGACATAAATCAATGCAAGGATGCATTGTGTAGATGTGACCATGGGTATTGGCACATTGGTTTTATTTATTGGTAAATTTTGATTGCATTATGAAAATATTTGTATGTTAGATAATGCATGTGCAAGGAATTATGGTTTTGTTCCATTTAATATGGACAATAGTTTTTTTTTTTCCACTGAAAAAAATTCTCATTTATATTATGATATAAATATGTTCTCTGGACGTGGGGAATGATTATAGAAATAAAACATAAGTAGCACTGAATTGTGATTCCCAATTGTGATGGGAGGTACAAAGCCATTCCGATCTGTGCAAAAATTTGAACAATAACAACTGGTCGTGGCAGAAGAAATACAGAGGATGCAAACCGTGAAATCTGGAGGAGAGCTGAAAGTGATTGGACTGATCAGAAAGTTATCAGGTGGAGATCCTAGACAAGCGTGAGTGCGAGTGGTGGGCCCACATGCCCATCCACAAAGAGATTATAATAAATAGTGTCTATTTTCTTCTGGAGGGCAACTTTTGAAAGAAAACCCGCTTCTTTATTGTTTTCTCGAAAAGTATGCTTGAATTTAACTTGGTGAAGAGTGTTTGACGCTGTCGGATCCTTTCCATATAGCCAAGGAGGGAGGAGACCTGCAAGTTGGATTTGTTATTGAGCCAGTCAATAATGATGCGAGAGTCTCCATATAGTAAGAGTGGATCCAAGTTTAGTCTAGATGCCAAGAGAAGTGAGGCCCAGGTTCCCAACAATTCCGCCCTGGTGTTGGATCCCTGCCTGCAATTTAGAGTCCATCTGCAGAAACTATTTGTGGATAGGTGTAGTACATCGCCTGATCCGCTCTTCAAGCCATGTGATTGGGAGGCTCCATCAAACCAACCTGTGTGTGACTTCTCCGCTGTGCAGCTTTTGCCTAGTGGCTATCGCCTTAGTTCAAGGGTGGAAGGTTGTCCAGGAGTGATGGAAGCCAAGAGATTTATATGCTATAGAGGTGGCTGAAGGGTATTTGTTTTCAAAGATGAAATCATTTCTACCAGTCCAGATGAACCAACAGACCAACGGTGGAAGTGTTATGGTGTGCAAGGCGAGATTTGACTAGTTTTCAAAACAATCGGCCAGAGTGGCTCCATTCCACGTAAACTGTAATTTGAGAGATGATGTGATGATGGTCCAAACTTTTCTGGTAAACTCACAATGGATAAATATGTGTTGCGTGGATTCCGCTGCTTGGAAATAGAGGTGGAAAACGTTGGGCCCATTACAACCTTTCTTCTGAAGTGTATCCCATGTATTAATCTTATTCGCTAATGTGAGCCAGGTGAAAAGATTATGTTTCAGAGGAAAATTCCAAGACCAGAGACGGATACTCCAGCCACTGATTGCATTGGGCCAAATGCGATTAGTAATTTCTGTGTATGCGTTATTAGCTATTAAGAAACCCGAGCCATTTCCCCCCATCCACATTAGCTGATCAACATCAGTGCTGAGTTGAATTCCTCTCTTGGCAAGGTGGAGGCAGAATGAATTCTATTCAGGCACGAGGTTGTTTGGAAGCACGAGGTTTATGCTAGATTTCTATAAATTTAAAATTGGAGTCGAGGGGCGAGCTCCAACAACTTGTGAGAGGAATGTTACATATTTTGAGTGTAAGACGGTAATGAGATCTAGTGAGAGACTAGAGTGGTGCGCCATACCAGAGATACGATCCGTTCCCAAAGTGATTAAGTGTCCAGAGCCTGGGAACCAGCATAGAGAGCTTGTGATCCAACTTGCTGATTTGTTGATATTTTTCCAGAGAGGAGAGGCCGATCTAGGTGGGGGTGTTGTTGATTTGAGCCAAGAATCCAGAGTTGCAAATGGCATGTATATATCCTTTAAAACCGAGTGAAAATCCCTGCATGGGTTTTTGCTCGCCATAGAGAGGTAGTAGCCAGAGCTTGCGTGGAGTGTAGAAGGTTACAGATCCCCCAACCACCTTTCCTTTTTGGTCTGGCTAAAGATTCCCAACTGCAGAGGTGCTGACAAGTGTGTGGAGAGCATCCCGACCAGAGGAAATCAAAAGACAACTTCCTGAGTGTGTCTAGCACTGAATTGGGGATGGATGCTAGCGCCATCCAGTATACATCTTGGCCCTCCATAACACCTTTTAGCAGGGTGTAGCGGCCTCCTAAGGTAAGACAGCGGTTACACCAATGGGCAATTCGTTTCTTGACTTTTGCAATGAGCCAATTCCAGTCAGAAGGTTTGAGAGAATCTGCTTTTAAGAGGTAGCCAAGGTATTTGAAACCTTCTAAGAGAGGGACATCCTCAACACCGATTGGTCTCAAAAATCAAAGCCCTGAAAGCCAAATCCAAGCTTTGGGTCCACAATCTAAAGATACAAAAACAGACAAGGATAATTGAACTGGAACACGCGATCCAGAGTTTCCTCTTAGAGGATCCACCTACATGAGCATCATGTGACAGCCCCAACACTCTTCATCTTCTAGAATCTGAAAGAAATGCTCTCCTTCTAGCTGAGGAAGCTAGATGGTGCCTACACAATAGAGTCACTTGGATCAAAGGCAGTGACCTCAACACAAAATTCTTCCACCAGTATGCTTCCTTCCAACAAAACAAGAAACACGTCTAGGGATTGCAAGATGACGAGGGCCTTACTCATTGAGGCCAAACAACACTTATATCGGCAGCCACCACACATTTTAAAATTTTCTATGCAACATCTACTCACCCCCAACTCCGGGATTCGGTCACTATTGCAAATACATACACTCAATTTGTTACAGTTGCAGACTCCTCTGCACTAGATTGTTCTAGCTCGCTCCAGTAGGTGAAGGTGGCTCTAGCTTCATTCAATAAAGACAAAAGTCCATGCCCGGACGGCTGGACAATCGAATTCTTCTTACATCACTTTGATCTAGTTGGACCAGATCTTATCGAGCTCGTTGAGGACTCCAGACTCCATGGAAAAATTATAGGTGCCCTCAACTCGAATTTTATCACACTCACCCCAAAAGAGAATAGCCCCTCCACCTTTGGGGACTACAGGCCGACCTCTTTATGCAATCTCTGCTACAAATTGGTAACAAAAATCATTGCAAACCGGCTAAAACCCATCCTCTCGAGAGCTCTCTCTGAAGAACAACTTGGTTTTTTAAAAGGACGCCAAATCTTAGACGCCATAGGCACAACCCATGAGTGTCTCCATAGCATCAAGGTCAAAAAATCCAAAGCCAACATCCTAAAATTAGACCTGAAAAAGGCATTTGACGGTATTGACTGGGACTTCCTCCGACTAGTCCTCACAAAATCGAGCTTCATACAAAACACCATCAAGTGGATCATGTGTGGTATTACTACAACGAATTTTTTTGTCTTAGTGAATGACAAAGCCTCCCCTTTTTTCCGCAGTGGAAAAGGATTAAGGCATGGCTACCCACTCTCCCCATTGCTTTTCATTTTGGCCATGGAGGGTCTCTCCCTGCTCCTTAAAAAAATTCAGTCTGATGGGAAGCTCACTGGAATCAAAGTCTCCAGACTTACCAAAATCTTACACCTCCTTTTTGCAGATGATATGCTCATCATGACCAATGGCTCGATTCAAGAATGGATGGAAATCACAAATTTGTTGAAGCTCTTTTTTAATGCTACTGGCCTCACCATCAACTGGAGCAATTCAACCTTCCATCATGCAAACTTACTGAATCAAACCCTCACACAGTTGAAAGAACTTCTTCCTCACAATATGGACAATAGTTGGTAGTGATTGAATTCTAGAGTAATATAATTCTGAAATTACTTCATGGACATAATGCAAATGTTGCAATGGAATGATATTGTGCATGAAATACTAACAACTTGTTTGGCTATAAGAAAGTTGAGGAAATTGCAAGTAGAGTGGTCTTGGATATGAAAATGATGTAAACCCATAAGAAAAACTAATACCTACTGCTGCAAGAGCCAAACACAATGAACATAAATTTCATGAGTGGGAATATTTATTTTCCTGTATAAACATATTTGAGAAATAAAAAATTGAAAATTCTTATGATATGCTAAAAATTTGTTTGATTGCATAGAAATTGAGGAAATTGCAAGGGAAATGGTCTTGGATATGGCAAAGATGCAAGTCCATGAGGAACATTGATATCTACTGCTGCAAGAGCCAAACAACTGTGAGCAGAAAATTCATGTTTGGAAAATTACGTTTTCTTGTGTAAAACATATTTAAAATTTTACAATGAAAATTGTATGATGATGTATCATATTCACTATAGGCATATGATGCAAATGGGATGATTACCACAAATTACAAATTGCTAGTGGAACTCTAGCAACAAGTTGGCATTCATCTACATAAGAACACCTTGGCAAATGATGGATCATTTGAGGAAATATATAACAGTGAAAGGAATGTTTGAGCCTCGAGGGTGAGTATAGCAAGAAGAAGCAAGTTGTTATGCTTGCAGAAAAACCAAGTTGTCAGGACTGAAGAGTGAACTCTTGCATGAGAGTTGCACTATCGAAGAGCTAGGTTGTCAGGCCTAGAGAGTGAACTCCAACGTGAATTGCGCTAGAACAACAAAGTTCGTTAAGAATCAAATATCTTTAAATAAAATCACCACACAAGATATATGGAACAATATAGAAGAACCACAATTTTATTATTATCAAACTCTTATGGAAAGGAGACACCATGGATCTTATTATGAAAGGGATCCTCTTATGTTCACTTGCCTCTTCAAGGGAGTACCCTCCTATTGAGCTACCGCTCCAAATACAATATTTCTCAACTATTTTTTATTACATTGTTTGAACCTCTTTTTATAGTGCTACCAACCACCTAAGAACATTTTAGAGGATGAACCTTCTAAAAATAGAACCCTCTAGTAAGTCCTTTTACATTTATTATATATAACTACCATAGTGGACCTTATTTAATAGTATAGTGGACCTAGTCCACCTTACATTGAATGGCTTCCACTATTATCACTATGAACCATTTTCCCACCCTCTCCTTCCTCCCCCCACTAGGTAATCCAAATTCCAAAAGTGGTAGAATTTAGTCAGGAAGGTTTTGCCCAAATTTAAACCGATCAAAATGCTCAAAAGATTAATCAAAGTTCCAAATCAACCAGAATATGCTCAGAAAATCAATCAAAGTTCCAAATCAATCAGAATTTCAACTTATTGGGTTGCAATGTGGCAAGATGAAAAAAGATTAATACAAGATTAACCTACTCCTTTAAAGTCAACTTTAATATCAATTTTTGTTTCAACCTTCAATGAAAGGAAAAGTATAAAATAAAATAGGAACTATCATTAACCAATATATATTTATAGCTCTTTACCTTCAACGTTCTCATGGTCCATAAAGTATAAAATAAAATAAAATAAGAACTATCATTAACCAAGATTTCAAGCTCTTTACGTTCAAGATTAACATGCTCCATATCATTTCTTCATGACCACATTTTGCTAAAGTTTCCTCCATTCTTGCCATCATTTTAACTACATGGTTTATCATTTTAACTAACTTTTGGGTCATTTTGACAATGTTCTTTAGGATGGTACATAGGGTAAACCCTAGTCACTTGCTACAATTGAACTTGAGAGAGAAGATAACAATCATTCCTCCCACCACCCAAACTAAACCCAATTAATCATTCATCCCACCACCCAAACTAAACCCAATTGACTTATCTTAACAATGATCTTTATTAAAAATCATTTCATCTTTTATTATCTACTTTTTATTTTTTTACCCTGATTATAGTGACGACTCTCTAATCTTCTTGTAACCTACTCCAAGACTTTACAATATGGCTCTCTAATCTTCTTGTAACCTACTCCAAGACTTTACAGTATGGACATTTTTCTTCCAAGTAACTTTGAACTTGGGGTCTGATGCCACTTGTTATGAAATACTCTAGTTACTGAAAATTACAGCCACTGAATTTGTGGAATTACAAGGGCTATAAGTTTATTTCTAGTGCATCATTGTACAGTTTTAAACCAGCGTTTAAAATGCCATCGTTCATGGTTATCAATGTATTTATCAGGTCTGGCAAAGAAAATAAACAAAGAACCAAGAAAAACATTCATAGATTTTACTAGCAATGCATTAACATGAAAGAGGAACAATACCAGTGAACAACAGAAACAAAAATTACATTCAAGGGCTAGCTTAATATAAATAAAATAAAAAACAAACACACAAAAGCAGAATACACAATATACACAACTTTTTGTGAAGAAAACTATATCAAGGTATTAAAACTCCACTACCAATAAATACTCTGTTTTTTATCATATCTCATAGAAAACATCATCCATAAAAATTGGGAATATCAATAAAAAAAAAAGCATATTTATCCTACAACTACACAACCATGCATATTTATCCTGCAACTACTTAACCATTAACCATTGTTAGTAAGACTTGGCCATGCATATTTATCATGCAACTACTTAACCATTAACCATGGTTAGTATGACTCAGCCATGCATATTTATCCTGCAACTACTCAACCATTAACCATTGTTAGTAAGAGACCCTACTTAACCATTAACCATTGTTAATATGATTCAGCCATTCATATTTATCCTGCAACTACTCAACCATTAACCATTATTAGTAAGAGACCCTACTTCCTTATGGCTTTGCCCCATCTACATAAAAGCATGGTATAGTGAAATTTCTATTAACTATTAACCATTGTTAGTAAGACTCAACCATGCATATTTATCCTGCAACTACTTAACCATTAACCATTGTTAGTAAGACTCAACCATGCATATTTATCCTGCAACTACTCAACCATTAACCATTGTTAGTAAGACACCCTACTTCCTTATGGCTTTGCCCCATCTACATAAAAACATGGTATAGTGAAATTTATATGCTAACATAGACCAGCACTAAACCAAAAATAATACAAGAATGAATAGAGATTTCCAAAATACCACAAAATAAACATATCTAAACTCAAAAATAACATGCCCTGAACTAAAAATAATTCAAGTATAAATAGAGATTTCCAAAATACCACAAAATAAAAGTGTTGTCTAGCTGTTCTACCAAATGGTTTTGGCAATATAAATTTACAGGAATCATTATTTTTTATTGTTCAAAACCCATTTGTGAACCATTTCCCTTTCACCCAAAAAAAAACATGGATTCTCTATTTTTATATTTTCCCTTTCACCAAAAGAAACATGGATTCTCTGTTTTTTCCACCTGCACTTTCCCTTCGTGCCCAGATTTCTATTTAGTAACAACTCGTTCCCAAATTTCTATTTAGTAACAACTTATTCCCTCATAGGTGGCACCCATGGTGCCAACATAGTTTTTTTCTTGCTACCTTTTCGAATCCTTTACAGATCAATCAAGCAAGAATCCATGTCATTTAATACTTTCCCTTCGTGCATAAGGTTGCCAAATCTCATCATCAGATAATTTGAGGTTAGATCTTTCCATATGGGTATTTCTTCCAAAACCATTTATTTCCTCTTAAGATGCAGGGATTGACAACCAATCCACCGGTAATATTGGTTGTAGAAAGATACATTCATACAACACCCGCATAATAAATTTTATTACAAAACCTAATGTATTCAATCAATATGCCAAACAACCTAACATAAAACCACCATAACATTAGTGTGATTTGTACCAATTGGCATCTGAGCGGTTAAATCCTCTGAAATTTAAACACAAAACACAAGATGAGATCAATTACTTCAAAAAAATTCAAAACCTTAATTAGCAAATCCTTATAAGATTGAAATTAACCTTGAAGTAACTAGGATAAAAAATAAATAAATCCAGAAACCAACAAAACAACTTTACCGCCATTGCCTCCAACCGACTCTTAGGCAAGTAAAAATATAAGAACATTTAAATAAAAACAAAAAAATGTGTACAAACATTTAACCTTGAAGAATATGTTAAGAGTTCCATAGCATGTTTGGCGTCAAAAGGACACCATTAAAATAAAAATAAACATACCAATTTCAAGCACTCGTGAACTTCGTAACAGCCTTGGTGTGACATCCCCAAAAAATATAACATTTTTGAGATTTAAATTTGCTGGAAATTTATTTCCGTTTTTAGTAAATTCGAATTTGGGGAATTTTTGGCATTTATGGCAATTCCGAATTTCGAATTTGATATTGTAATTAATTATTGTGACTGTTGGGTAGAGATCTGTTTGGACTCAACTAACTATTTTGACTATGACACTTGTATAAAAACAAAATATTTATATTAATTGCAGGAGGACAAATGGAACAGTCATGTTAAAATCAGCTGACCATGACTCCATGAGTGGGGAACATGTTGGAACTACCTCTCGGCTGATTATTACAAGTGGCAAATCAGTGATTTGTCCATTGGCAGCCCCTGGAAATCAAGGATTTAAAAAAGCTGTGAAAATCCCCAAAGGAGGGAAAAAGACCTGGGCAAAAATGAATAAATAACATATGCGAGAAGGCAAGACGCTGTCAAGTATGTTGGGAAATGATTACGAGTTTCCTTGTTGTTATGAGCACTGCTGAGTAAGTGTGAGGCAAGAGGATAACTGCTGGAATTGCAAGATATTGCGGAGGAGGAGTTTTCCAAGTTCACCCTCATGGATTCATGGTCAGGCTAGGGGGTGAATCAGAGAAGTGGTTTTGACTGCCCTATTCTACGGTTGGGAGGAACGTGGTTGTTCCCTTTGTTTTTCCGCGAACTATTCCAGATATGTAAATCTCACCTTCTCTGTACGAATGATTGCATCTAATTGTTGTAATGTAACTGTGTGAATGATTATATCTATTTGTTGTAATGTATCTAAGTGTACTAAGTTGAGATGGCTTTCATAGATGATATCGGTTCATTGTATGAAGTTTTATAATCAAGTATTAAATTATGAGGTTGCCCCTCTTGAATTAAAAACCCGAGACAGGGTTATCCATGTGCAAGTGAATTTGATAGTATAAATTCGTCTATAGGCAAAGGTTATATTTTTGGTAATCGCAATTTCAGACAGATCTATCTAGGAGTAATTGGATTGAGTAGGTCTGTACATATATTATTCTGGGAGGAAAAATATAGAATCAAAACTTTACTCGGACCATTATATCCAACCTAAATAATCGCTATGGCAAATTTAAACCACTTTGGTAATAATTATAAGGAATGTTGAATTGAGATCAAATGATTTAGTAATATAGATCTAGCGTATGCCGATCCAACTTCTAGCGTTTGAAAACAGGGCCTGTCTCCAAGGCGATAACCCTGGTATTTAAAATTACCTTTACCAACAAATTATTTGATTAAGGGCTTAAACAATAGAGGAGAAAAGGGTGTGGGAAATAGAGGTCAATTGGGTTTTCGGCGATACAAATGCCGAACACAAAAAAGGAGATTCATGCGCCAAGTCATGATAATGATCGGGGTTTTCTGGGGTTCGGGATGTCGGGGTTTTCGAACACATGACGATCAACAATGATACGCGAAATGCCGAATTGCGAAATGCGAAGGGACTGTGGGCCCAGTTTTTCGGGGTTTCGGGGTTCGGGGTGTCGGGGTTTACGAACACCTGTTGTTCAAACAAAATACGCGAAATGCTGAATTGCGAAATGCGAAGGGGCTATAGGCCCTACATTTCGGAGTTTCGGGATTTTCGGGGTGTAGTAAAGCAAAGAAACTCCGTGATTCTGTAGCAGTGAGTCTCGAATGCCGAAATGTCAACTTTGCATTTAATCCTCTTTTAAATTATGCTAAGTCTTTGTTTGAATGATTCGTATATTTGATGTTATGCCTCTCACTGTGCTAAGACGAAATAATTTCTATGGATGACATCTGTTCGTTGTGAGAAGTTTGTGATCAAGACTAAACCCTGGGAATGGTTCCTCCTGAGACAAAATGCTAGACAAAATATAAACTTGAAGGAACAGATCCACCTACAGGTGTAGATTTAACTCTGAAATCTAGGTAGGATTGTCCATGTATAGATAAGCTTGAAAGGTACCGAACTATCTATAGGTACATGTTTATTTCTGTAATTGAAGTTCTAACGAATCTATCTCTGAATAATTGAATTGGAAAAGCACTGCACATATAGTACTTATAGAATGATATATATATATATATATATATATATATATATATATATATATATATATATATAGAAACGATATACGGGTACTAGTGCAGTTGATACTGCGTACAGACTATATTAAAAGAAATTTAATAAATTAAATAAGAAATGTCGAAAGGGCTTAATGGGGTTTTCCACAAAAGCAGGGAAAGCTGGGCAGACCCATATAAAGCACTGGTCCTAAGCTTTCAAAACAAATATGATTTTGGTTTAGAAGGTTAAAGAACACGCATAGATGAACGACTGAGGCGCTGGCGCTTAGATCTATGATCTAGAAGCTTTTCCGGACCCCCTCGACTGTTATACCTTTAACGGTTGGGGGGGTGGGGGGTCCGGAATCGTGGGTAACAAAGACGCGCATCTAAACGACTAAGGTGTCGGCGCCCAGATCCACGATTGAGATTAGATTCTGGACCCCCTCGACCGTTCTGCTTTTAACGGTGGGGGGGTCCGGAAAGTTGGTTAAACAGTGCGCTTAGATCTACGGTCCAACAACAAGGACATCAATGGAAAACACATGGTGTTTTTCGGACCCCCCCCCCGACCGTTCTGTGTTTTATGATTGGGGGGGGGGGTCCGAAATGGAATGGTACTCTGGCGCCCCCCCCTCCTCTAACGTGGCAACTCCGAATTAGCGAAATTCGAAGCGAGAGATCAACGACTCCTGTTGTTTTTCCCATCCAATGGTCGCTACTCCTCCTGAGTTTAACCCCTTCACAGATCTATGAGATCTAATGGTCCATGGGATTTCGGTACCTTCCCCAAAGAATTTTCACCGTTCGTTCTTCTAAAGATATCTGGCCAAAATAATTTGGCGTTCTTCCACCGGGTCTTGATCCCTGTGAAACGATTTCGATCTCCGCCTCAAAGTGCTATCCCTTTATCTATCTGAACCGAAAAAGTTCCTTCGACCTAAGTCTAGATATCGTTTATTTACGTTTGAGTATGTTAGAGTGGTTTGAGAGGAATTTACCCACGGAAACTTTTCTATTCGAAGTAGATTAGACTAGAGTAATAATATCCTTATGAAAAGAAATGAATCGTTCCTTCTCTTAATTTCTAAGCCTAACGAAATTGGTTTATGTCTTCGAAAGAAATTTTTTTATTTGGTGAATTTGGGGTTCACTACACTTGGTGCCCTCCGAGACGGCGTGCTTAGCAAGCTCCCCTGGAAGGGCAAGTCTTACAGCGGTCTGAATCTCCCGGGAGGTAATCGTGGGCTTCTTGTTGTAGCGGGCGAGTTTCGATGGTTCGCTCGCCAATTTCTCGAAGATATCATTGATGAAGCCGTTCATTATCCCCATCGCTTTACTAGAAATGCCGATATCTGGGTGAACCTGCTTCAAAACCTTAAAGATATAGATTTTGTAGGTCTCAACGCTCTTCTTATGCTTCTTCTTGCCCTTCTTGTCTCCGCCTTCCTTTGGAAGCTTTTTCTCGGCCTTGGCAGCAGGCTTCTTCTCTGCTACGGGCTTCTTCTCAGTGGATTTATTCTCTGCCTTCGGAGCCATTGCTGGAATTCAAAGCTGGCGAGAGCACCGCTTCTGGACTTTCGAAAAGTATCGATAGAAAACACTCGGAGATAAGGTGCCTAGCAGCTGACCTTGTGCATTGATATAAAGAAAAGTGTGTTCTCCTCAGTATGGCACGGATCGATAACCTCGTTTGATCTGAGCCGTAGATGTCGAAGTGGACCAATTGTTCTCATAGTCGTGGATAAGGACCGGTGTCTCCTTATATACACTATATTTTGTAGAGATTAAATGCACCATTTCAAGGTGGTTATTGTAGCGAGGTTAAGGCGTTTCTCAATTGGGGTTCTAGACTATTGGTGATTTAATTAATAAATAACATGTGGATGGTTTAGATTTAATAATTTTGAAATATTTTTAGTATTTCAAAAAAAAAAAAGAAAAAAAAAAGTACAGATGAGTTTAAACTAAGTTGTTAATTCAATTTATTATTTTTTCTGGATTATTTTAAATAATTGCGATAATGAGTTTTTATATTGGAATTGGGGTTGTGGATGGATCGATTTAATGGTGAAAAGCTAGGAGTTTTTCACCATTGGGCAAGGTTCAATTCCAATGATGGTCGCTTAACCTAGAGTCATGGGGACACCTTGAGGTAGTGGTTGAACATGTGGTTGCACCCAGAGATATTATATTAAATGATGTCGTCACTCGTGCACACATAAGTGGATCAAAGCCCACCCCCATGTCCTTCAATTTATAAGAAAACTAAATAATATTTTTTTATGGAGAAAGGGGGGTATGAGGCTTAGTGGGAACTTTTTTACTGTAGCGCTGAAGCTTTTGTGACTGGCCCGGGTGGGATAACAGGTGGATGGGCAGGCGTCTTCGAAGATGTGGAAGGACGAAGTCGATCTTGTAGATTATTCTGAAAATCCGTTGAGCGGGCATTTCATTTGGAAATTGCCACCTATTCGTCAAATGACTGACCTAGCCTTGGGGTTTGTTGGCTTTTCTTCCAGTGGGGGTCGAATGTTTACATGCACTCCAGAGGTTACTAGTTTGTCACCAGTTTTGCCCCATGAAACCAATGGTTTTGGTTTTCCTCCTTTTACAACAACAATGAACTCGGTTTTGGCATTAGATTCAGGTTTTTCCACGGTTGAATGACATGATTTCACGTTTGGTGGTTTACTTTCTTCAGAAAACTAGACTTATCTTCCTTTCTAAGAACCCCTGTTTGTTTTTCATTCTCCATATGTCTCTCCACGGAAGCTAGGGCAAGTTGCTCGGGCGGATCTCGTGCAAGGGTTTCCATCTTCGATTCTTGCTCCATCTGATTTCAGTGATCCCTCGACGCAGTTTCGTCCGACAATTTTTGAATTTGACCCTCTGGTGTTGGGAGAGATATCAGCCTTCCCCGGGGCATCCAACCCTTTGATTGAAAATGGGTTTATAGGCCCCTTGCTAATTCCATCGGATCTCAGTGGTGGTTCTGACTCTGAAGGCCGAGAAACAAGAAACCCTTCTGTGGGTGGCCCTAGTGAAGCAATTAAAGGCAGAAAGCCAACTCCGGATCCAAAAATCCCTAACCCTAGGCATCAAAAGAACAAATGTATTAAGACAAAAGGGCGAGCAACAGAATTTGTCCTGGGTGAGGACATTACTTTAAATCAGGTGGTGGAAATGGCTGAAAAAGTTGTAATGGGAAGGGCCCATGGTAGACAATTTGGTATTGACCGACTCGGGTTATGGGCTGAATCTAGGTGGGGGGGGGAGCTAGGCTATGTTCCCTCAATGTTCACTCTATCTAGGGGTTGGTTTGCTTTTCTTTTCCATTCATAAGAAGATGCCCATTGGGCATTGCAAGGCTCTTGGAGTTTGGACTCAAACCTAATTGCTATGAAGATGTGGTTGTTGATGTTTGATGCTAACATGGAAAGGTTTGGCATAGCCCCTCTTTGGGTGCGACTCCCAGGGCTCCCAATGGAATTCTGGTCGGAGGAGGGTTTTAAAGGAATTGGGAATACCTTGGGGTCTTTTCTTGAAGCGAACATGTCTTTCTTGTCGACGAGCGAAATGGGGATGGCTCACATTCTTGTCTGAACTGATGTTAGGGAAGGTCTGGTGGAGGAACTGGAAATTGAATGGAAAGGCAAAGTTCATTGGCAAAAGTTGGACTATGAAGGACTGCCCTTCAGATGTTATTGTTGCCACCTCTATGGGTACATAACACCAAACTATCACTTACCCTTTTGTCTGCTGATCGACCAACCAATTACTAGAATTGTGAAAAAGCGTGATGCTCGAGCCATAAAGGGGGATGTGGACTCTCCATCATTAAATGTTGATTTGTTGAAAGATGAGAATCTTATGGGCCAATTATTGATCAAAGGTGATAATGGAGAGGTTACGGTGCAACTTGTTCATGACCCATTTGTTCCTCTTGATTGGGATAATGAGGTTGATGCACGACTGAAGGAGATTTTGCGAAACCGGATGGAGATCCAACATGTTTATGGTGCTTCCCTCAAATCATTCTCCCCACTAGGTTCACCCTCTAATTATGTTGCCTCCTTAATTCCCCTATGCACTTACTGGGAAGAGAGTGGTTGGTTTCTCCTCCTATGTCTATTCCGAGGAAACTTTCTTCTTTATCTTTCCTCTCTCCCTTGGGGTCGGTGCAGTGCCCAGTGGTTTCGGTTGGCCAAGGAGTGGTGCATCCCATTCTGACTATAGAATCTAGGGGGTCAAGGGACTCGAAAGAGGATTTCCTATGATATAATTTAAGACCTCATTCACTTCTAGTTTCGTTGGAGCCAGGAAGATCTGAAGGGGTTCTGGGGAATAACCTTTGTTGTCAATCTTTGAGCAAAGGAAGGGGATGAAGATCCTTTCTTTCAAAGGCATAGGAGAAAGCCCAGGCAGAGCAAGTCATGGGTTTACAACCATCTATTGATGGGGTGCTTAGAGCAGTGATGGCCTTGGGTGGGGTTTCCCAATGATTATCCTCTCTTTCAATTGTAGGGGTATGGCGAGCCCATCCAAAAAATTGTCACTACGAAGGTTGTTGGAGTTTTCTCATCCCAACATTATCCTTCTTCAAGAAACCACGGGGTATAGGGAAAACATTATAAAAGTCTTGGAATCTCTTTTTAAAGGTTGGATTTTCATCACCTTGGACGCTAGGGGGAGATCTGGTGGACTAGTCACTAGATGGAATCATCGAGTTGTTAAAATGATAAATTTCTAGGGTATTGAGTTAGGCTTGGGAGTTGACCTGATCTCATTTGAGTTAGGCCTAGAGTTGAAGGTCCTAAATATGTATGGGCCATATGCAGATAGAGTCTCTTTCTGGGATGCTTTGATGCACAAATATTTTATGAGCTCGAATTCCCTCATAATAGGTGGTGACCTAAATTTCACACTCGACGTTGTTGAAGTATGGGGCCCAAGGGAAACTCAGGACCAGTTAGCAGATTTTTTCACCTGAAAACTAGAAGATCATGGTCTGCTAGATGTAGAGCCCATCAAGTTAAAGTCGACTTAGAGAAATAAGAGACTGGGGGAGGCTCAAGTAGCAAAAATATTAGTCCACTTCTTGGTATCTGAAAGTCTCCTGGATAGATTGTGTGTTATCCGACAATGGGTTCGAAATGGGGGTGACTCAGATCATTTCCCCATCTTTTCGGAACTTAGGGGGGAAGGTCAAAAACCACAAAGTCCTTTCAAATTTAACTCAACATGGCTAAATGATCCAAAGTATAACTCTTTAATATCAAACAATTGGGCCTCTTTTGATTCAGTTCAACAATCCCTTGTTGGGCCTCTTTTTGGAACTTAGGGGGGAAGGTCAAAAACCACAAAGTCCTTTCAAATTTAACTCAACATGGCTAAATGATCCAAAGTATAACTCTTTAATATCAAACAATTGGGCCTCTTTTGATTCAATTCAACAATCCCTTGTTGTTGACCAGTTTGAATCAAACTTAAAGAGGATCAAGAAGGTAACAATTGAATGGGCTAAGCAGAAACGGTCTCGTGGTGAAGCAAAATTGAAAATGGTGGAAAATCAATTACAATCCTTATATGATTTTGGAGGGGGATGGGGTTCTCTCTTATGAATCCAAAGACATGCTTTTCTAGTTGGAAAGTAAAAGGAAGAAGTTGTTGGAGGACAAAGAAGCAGTGTGGAGGTTGAAAAGTAGAGCTCTTTGGATAGAATGTGGTGATGAAAATACAAACGTTTTTAGGCCTTTGCCAAGGGAAGACTAAATGTCAATACTATTTGGATCTTTCCGGATCATAATGGTGAGTCAATCAATTCCTTTGAAGGTTTGGCCAATCTGGCCATAAGTCATTTTCAAAGCCTTTTCAAAGCTGAAGAAAGAGTTTCTATAGCGAAAATTGTTAGAATAGCTCAATTTGTCCTCGATTTTGTTTTCGTTGGTGAAAAGCATTCTTTAATGGCAGAAGTCACAGAGGAGGAGCTTAAGGAAGTACTTCATAGCTTCCAAAGAGATAAAATCCTAGGTCTAGTGAAATTTTTCCTTTTTTTTTTTTGATCTCTTAGGAGAGGATCTCTTAAGAGTGGTGGAAGAATCTCAATTGCAGGGGAAATGTTTGCACCCTTCAACTCTACCTTTATATCTCTCATCCCAAAGAAAGATGAGCCTCAATCATTGGATGATTTCAAGCCAATCTCTCTTTGCAAAGACATATATAAGGTATTCACAAAGGTGATTGCAAGGAGTATAAAGGTAATTTTATCCAAGTCAATTTCAAGTGAACAATTTGGCTTTCTGGAGGGTAGACAAATATATGAAGCCATTGGGGTTGCGGGGGAAGGTATGCACAATTTAAAGACTCAAAATGTACAAGGTGCAATTATTAAGATTGACTTGCCTAAAGCTTATGATCGTGTCAATTGGTTATACATTCACCTTATGATGACTATTTGGGTTTCAAGGTGCCTTTTATTAACTGGGTCATGAGTTGTTTATCTACAATATATTTTGTTGTTCTGATCAATGGGGTTGCTTCCCCATTTTTTCATGTCGAAAGAGGATTGCAGCAGGGTTTCCCGCTTTCCCCTCTGCTTTTCCTTTTGGTAGCGGGAGGTTTAAGCATATCTTTAAGGGAATCCAAAAGATCAAGTAGACTCAAGGGAATTCAAATCTCTCCAAACCTTTGCATTACACTCCTCCTTTTTTTGGATGGCATCTTGTTATTCTACAATGGCTTGATGCGTGATGTTGAAACTCTTGTTAATATTTTGGGGCTCTTTAAACACACAACGAGTATGTTGTTAAATGCATAAAAATCCATGATTTCCTAGTAGAATCTAGGGAAGGATTCTCAAAGGCACTTTCATGAGCTTTTTCCTTTTTCTATGAAAGAATTGGATGAGGGCTTGAAGTATTTGGGCTTCTTTTTAAAACCAAAAAATTACAGGAACCGTGATTGGCTATGGTTATTGGAAAAGATGGAAAAAATACTACAGACCTAGAGCCATCGATGGTTACCTAGGGCTGGTAGGTTAATCCTTGTCAAATATGTACTAGAAGTTATTCCAGTTTACTGGATGTCATTGGATTGGATCTCGAGGGGCATTCTTTTCATGCTGCAAAAACTTTGCTTCATATTTTATGGCGAGGGTCTCAAGATCATTTCATTCTTCCTTGGGTGAAATGGGACAGGATTGCAGTTCCAAAAATGCTAGGTGGTTGGGGCTTAAAAAACATCATTTCTTTTTCAACATCATTGGAAGATAAAGGTGTGTGGAGACTTCTTTCCACAAAAAGTATATGGACCTCAGTTGTTAAGAAAAATTATATAGCTCCAAAATATGTAGTAGATTAGGTAAGGTGTTGGACACATTGTAACAATAATGTAAATACAAAGCGTTATAGATGATAGGAACGGTCACTCATTGGGGAAGACCAAGAGTCATTTGTTTTTGTATATATACACCTATTATATTAATTCCAAATACATTGGTGTGGAGTTACTTTTCTTCCCTATCTAGCCTGACAATGGTATCGAAGCCAACACTAACTCCATGATTTCTCTGGCGTTTCTTTTCCCATAAGGTGTAGAAAACGCTCATCCTTCTGCCCTCTAGTCTGGATGTTCTCCTGGTCACTCCTTGGTCCATTCGTCTCTTGCTCTCAGGTCACTCATCCCTTTGGTTAGGGTTTTTGTACTCCTTCTTGCCAGAACGTACGTGCCACAATATTCTCAAGCAAACCCTAATTTATGCATTAGTTAACCCTAGAACCATCGTGGTATCAATTAGAACAGTCTCCAATAGACTCTTGGCATTCCTTGCGATTCCTATAGTATTTCTTTGTATTAGACTACCCTCACATTGTTGTATGAATTTTATAGCTCGTCCTACCATCCTGGAACATGCTTGGATCTCTACTCATGCACAAAACTAATCCTACCTTTGAATGAGCAGTTTATATTGTGCGACATCATCATCAAGACCGATTATAGTAAGATTGTTTGTTTGTTTGTTTGTTTGTTTACATACTTAGACATTAATATATTACACAATAGAGAATTCAATAGTGTGAATTTCATACTACTATAAGCCATCGTGCATAAGGATCCATATAGGACTAACTGAAGTTGTAACACGTGAGAAAGCATTCATTCCTTTCTCACTGGTATTCCATGCACCTCCCACGCATTGGTATCCATCCACCAAGAGATACGCCCATTCAACTTGTAGTTTTTGTCAACTCCCATTCGACTTCCAATTTTCCTTAATGCCCTCAATGCATCTCCATTCACCTTAGCCATCTCTGGTAATCCCTAAGAAAAAGTCCGGGCATAATCCTATGCTTGCCGATTGATTCAATTTGGGGCTGTGGCATCTTCTGCTATTCAAGTTAACTCTTCAAACCATTTGCATTATCCTCAAATATTTTGTGTTGTATGTGCAATATTTTTGGTATTATTTTACACAGATACACAAAGAATATCCTACCACACTAAGTCGCAAGATTTATGCAAATGAAATGCATGGGAATACACCTAAGTGATAAAGTCTTATACATCTCTTTTCCATTCGACCCTTGTGTTAATACAAACATGAAAATACGGACCATCACCGACCATCCTATTCTCAATGCCAAGTAAAGAGATGGTGCTTCTGGTGTAACAAATTATATTTGGTCCATATCACCGTCCCCTTGTAGTCTTGGTACTTCACAAGTGTAGTGTGACAACAATGTTATTTAAGCTTGTGTCGACGACTTCAAATGATACCTCACTTATATTCATAAGAGAAAGGTGTGAGCGCCTTCATTGAATTTGGTGCAACTTCAAGCAACTGTAGACCAAGAGTTCTGTGCTTTTTTTTTAGTTTGGTGTTAAATAATGCATTCTCTTGTATGACAATATTCCACATCTTGAAGGGGGGATCCCTATCTTGGGTCAATCTCTGGAATCTCCTTTTAAAGAACCATCTTCCTCTCATGAAGAAGTTCCTACCACTTCATCAGAACCTGAAGTTTAGTTGGATGATTTGATTGAGAGTATTGAAAAACCTAGGATTGATGAGAACTCAACACCATCTCAATCAGTCAAGAAAATTGGACCATCTCAGAAAGGTCCACCAAAATTTCTCACAAAAACACTTTAAAGTGTTCATCCTGATGAGGTTGGGAAGATAGGAACTAGATTGTCCTCAAAACAAGATGGAGGTATTGTAGATAATTCAAACTTTGATGTTGTAGTTGGCATGGATCTTTCATATGATTGTGAGTTGAATTTATCTACTAACCTTGAATTGAATTACTTTAAAGAAGTTGCTTCTCATGATGAATGGAAAGGAGCCATGCAGAAGGAATATGATGCTCTCATGAAGAATGGGACATGGAAGTTGGTGGACCCTCCATATGGTACCAAACCAATTGGTTGCAAGTGGGTATTCAAGAACAAGTACAGATCACATGGCTCACTTGCCAAGCACAAAACAAGGCTYGTGGAAAAAGGATTTGCACAGAAAGAAGGTGTTGATTATGAGGAGACTTCCCCCCCCCATAGAAAAATGGGCTACCATCCGCAATCTATTTTCCATGGCAACACATAATGGATGGAAAATTCATCAAATGGATGTGAAGACTACTTTCTTGAATGGAGAGTTTAAAGAGAATGTGTTCATGTCTCAACCATAAGGCTTTGTTGTGAAGGGACAAGAACATAAGGTATGGAATCTCATCAAATCCTTGTATGTCTTGAAACAAGCACCGCCAACATGGTATGAAAAGCTAACTAAGCATCTTTTGAAATTGAATTTCAAGCATTTCAATCTTGACGATGCAACTTTGTTTGTTAAGAAAGTTGGAAAAATTGTTGTATATCTTGTAGTATATGTAGATTATTTGTTTATAACAGGGAACAATGAGAAGTACATTACATCCATAAAGAAAGAGTTGAAGAAAGGCTTCGAGATGACAGATCTAGGACATCTTCACTACTATTTGGGCATTGAAGTGATTCAAAATCCAACGTACATATTAATGTCCCAAAATAAGTACATTGGTGAATTGTTGAACAAGTTTGGCATGGCTGAGTGCAATCATGTTTCTACTCCAATGGAATAGAACTTTAAGCTCACATCAAAAGAAGGGAATGAATTTGAGGATGCAACCAAATATAGACAACTTGTGGGAAGTCTTATCTATCTTACTACCACCAGACCAGATATTTCATTTCTCGTTGGCATACTTTCCAAGTTCATGCAAAAGCCTTGTGAAGGACATTGGTCTACTGCAAAAGGAGTTATGAAATACTTGAAAGAAACTCAAGATTTTGGACTTAGGTACTCTAAGGTGGATGAATTCAACCTAATTAGATATTCTGATTCATACTTTGACGAAGATAAGGAAAATGGAGTATCAACTTTAGGCTATCTCATGAGTCTTGGATCAACAATTGTCTCCTAGAGATCACACAACAATCAGTCCCAATAGATTCCACAACAAAGGCAGAATATGTGGCAGTTGTAGAAGCGACGAAGGAGATCGTGTGGCTCGGGAAAATACTTGAATATTCGTAGGAGAAACAAGTGAATTCTACTCCTCTTCTCGCTGACAATACTTCTGCAATCAAGTTGGCCAAGAATATCAGATTCCATGATTGAACCCAGAACATCAACACAAAGTATCACTTGATTCGATATCATGTAGAGGCCAAGACTATTCACTTAAGACATTGTTCCACAAATGAACAAATTGAAGACATCTTTACCAAAGCGCTTGGAAGAGAAAATTTTGAGAAGTTCATAATGATGCTTAGACTCACACACACCCCTTCGGATTAAGGGGGGGAATGTTGGGCGCGTAATCCTTTGAGGTTTTGTTACTTGATACAACAGTAATGTAAATACAAAGCGTCATAGGTGATAGGAATGGTCACCCTTTGGGGAATACCAAGAGTCATTTTTTTTTGTATATAAACACCTATTATCTTAATGTCAAAGACATTGGTATGGAGTTACTTTTCTACCCTATCTGGCATGACATAAGGAACCCGAACAAAAGGAAATCCAATATCTCGATCATCTGGAAGGAAATATTGTTGTCTTTCCCTTTAATTGGAAATGGATTAGCTTGGAAGATTCGTAATCGCCACGTAGTACACATTGGGGTGGATCCTTGGCCTAGAAATGATATTTCTCATATGTTGCCTCAAAACATTATAACATCGCTTCGAGAACAAGGGAATTTTATTCTTAATCAAGTTGTTGATCCTTTGTTTACAACTGTATGGTGTAATGTATGGAAATAGACGGTATCTTTGGAATTGGAAGGGGTTGAAGGTAGAATTTGGGAGATGTACACTGGTGCCCTTCAATCCTCTCATATATGTCTTGTTGCTAGAAAGGATGATTTGATCTGGGACCATGCTCCAATAAGAGTATAGACCCAAAGATTGGGTATATACAACTGTCTATTGAACTGGTCTAGAGAGAATCAAAGTGGTGGTGGAAATGCCTTTGGAAGTTCAAGTGTCATGCAAAGTCTTTCCTTCTTATGTGGTGTCTTTTGGAAAACAAAGTCCCTACTTGGGATAAGATTCAAAAGCAGTGAAAAGATGGCCCAGGGTGGTGCCCTCTTTGTAAATATGAGTATGAATCAGTCACTCATTTGTTTATCTCATGCACTTTTACTTCACAAGTGTGGAGGGAGCTTGTTAGACTATTAGGATTTGCTTGTAACTGAAATGGTATACACATTAAGGAGGCACTAAATCATTGGGTAGCAGACCAATCTTCCTATCCGTTTAGAGTTTTTCTTTTGATTTTAAGTTGGGCTATTTGGATCACCAGAAACAACATCTTCCAGGACAAGCTCATTCCTCCGGAAGTAGTTCCTATGCACGGTATTGGTGCTCTTTCCTTTTTTTCCCACAAAAAAATGGTTCGGTGGGACCCCGAATTGTAAAAGAGATCCAAATAAACAAATCGATCCCCTGGGTTTTCTTCGATGGGGCTTCTCAAGATGATTAGTGTGGGGGAGGTGCCATACTTCATTTCTCATATTCTCTCCTTTATAATATTAAGATGGGATTGGGAGTAGGATCAAACAATTATGCAGAACTAATGGCCCTAAAACTTCTTTTATTATTTGCTCTGGAAAAAGAGGTCAAGTCGTTACAAGTTTTTGGTGACTCTTTGTTGGTTGTTTCATGGAATGCGGGTTCACAAGTGTATCTCAATATGAGACTAGGGGCTCTCCTTGATGAAATCCTTATTTTAAAATCACGTTTTGACTCTTTTACTTGTGAACATGTGTATAGGGAGTTGAATATGGAAGCATGCATCCTCTATAAAGCAGGTCTTCTCATGGATTTCAAACAGTGGCACATAACTGAAAGCAGGGAGGGGGAGGTATATGAGTTCTACCAACGCCCTTTTATTGAGTTAATTCCCTCGACAACAACAATCTTTGTCCCCTTGTAAACTCTTATTTTGATTGGCTCATTCTAGAATGCTAATGTGACATTTCACTATGATTGCTAATATTTGGTGGTGGTTGGATACTTTATTTTGTTATTCTAGGAAGGTTCTCCGGGAGTAGGATGGCTCCTCTTGGGTTTCGTTGTCACTCGGTTGCAGTTTTCACCCTGGTTCCAAAATGACTCCTAATGTGGTTGGCTTTAGACAACTTGTGCATGCTAAATGGAAATCAAGAAGACCATTATGATGGTAATTTTTTTTATTTTTTATGTTTGTCCTTTAGCAATGGTCAAATACACACTTATACCCTGCAACAGGCCATCATACTTGCAATTTTGAATACATGTCTAACATGTATCTACAAATTGTAATTTTGTTTCACTTGTTGTAATAAAATAACACTTTTTTGCAAGGAAAAAAATAATAATACGTGGATGGTTCATATTTAATAATTTCAAAATATTCTTCATCATCGTCAAAAAAGGAGGGATGAGATTAAACTAAAACGCTAATCTTGAGTTGCAAATTCACTTGAACATTTTTCCTTGATTATTTTAAATAATTGTGACAAGGTGTTTGCTTCCTCATAATAATAATGGAAAGATCTGTAAAATAATAATGCTAGACATGTTCCTCTCCACGTTTGGATGGTGCGAGCCAAATGGATGGCCTTTGGATTTTGAACAGTTTAATAATAAAAAGAAAATCATGGGAGAACAATCGATTCTTTCCACCTATGCATTGCATGGTGTTCAATTTTAGAACAAATCTTGTATGTGGGTGATGTCAAAAGTGTAAGTCGTGGTGAAGTAGGCGACTGCAAACCTCATCCGATCTAGACTAGCTTATTCAATAATTAGTTCAAGGTCATCAATCTCATTAACTACACTGATATATATATATATATATATATATAGCAGGCAGGCCCTGGTCAAGAATAAAGTGGTGGGACAATGCAAAGCTCAATTTTGGATGAATTGTTAGATATCATGTTTGATCCGTCAATGGACGTAGTTGTTTTTCTTTTTCCAAGAAAAACATTGTAGGATTTATAATGAGGTTTTCCTATAGTTTTACACATATATATCTTGATCGAATGATCTTCTTGAACTTCATCTTATCGATTTTGTTTCTTCCATTTGCAGGGGTAGATGAATGTGATCTTTATCAGCTGCACAGTTTAGTGCATGGACGACTGAGACAACAAGATCGAAACCATGAAATGGCCCACGTTTAAGCTTTCAATGAGCACCATTGAATGTAAATTTGGCGCTTTAGAAAGCAATATTTTTCAAATTCAGTGAGCAAAGAGATAATTGTCTACTAAAATTATCTATACATTATTTAGATCTGCACATTCTTTTATCTGTTTCACAATTTGTTTTTCCATGGAATGAATACCTACTAATTTTCTCTAGAAAGAACAATTGTTTCTTTTTTCTCTCGAATGAATACCTGGTAATTTTCTTTGGAAAGAACACATGATAAATCAAAGGATCAAATAAGATGCACATGAAAATAACGTATAGTTACGCATTTATTAGTTTTTTCATATTTAAGTATATTGTTATTTAATGGCCCGTTGATGTTTATGCATTTGTTACATTTTCCATATTAAAGCAATTTGTGTATTGGAGAAATTAACGAAAATGGTTAACTGCTAGTGATTTGTTATTTAATGATCCGTTGATGTTTATGGATTTATTACATTTTCCATATTAAAGCAATTTGTGTATTGAACATAGTTAACAACTTAACGAGAACTCTACAAAGTTCTTATTTTTTGGGGGGTCCAATTTTTTACCCTGTTTTTAAAAATGGTGCTACCAATAGCACCCCCCTTTCGTTTTTAGGCCGTTTTTCAATATTTTAAATTTTTTGATCCACAATGTTTCCACATTATTTTTTTAAATGCTTATTTTTCATCTATTTTCTATTTTTTCTATTTTTTTTTTTATTCAACGATGTTTTTAGTCATTTTTTCATGCTTCTTTCAATCTTAATTTTTTTTTTTACCATTTACTTTTTTAAAGTTACGATTTTTCATATAATTTTGTCTTCTTAATTAATTTATTGTTGCATACTTTTTAAATATAGTGTAAAACATCATTTTTAACACATTGTTTACCTTTACTTCAATACATCGAAAAAAATTGTAGTTAAATAACACTATTTTTGAATATTTAGCCAAAAAATGCACATTTGGTCCACCTTAGCCATCTCTGGTAATCCATAAGAAAAAGTCTAGGCAAAATCCTCTGTTTGTCGATTGATTCGATTTGGGGTTGTGGCATCTTCTGCTATTCAAGTTAACTCTTCAAACCGCTTGCATTATCCTCAAATATTTTGCGTTGTACGTGCAATATTCTTGGTATTCTTTTACACAGATACACAAAGAATATCCGACCACACTAATCCGTAAGCTTTATGCAAATGAAATGCATGGGAATACACCTAAGTGCTAAATTCTCATACACCTCTTTTCCATTCGACCCTTGTGTTAATACAAACATGCAAGTACAGACCATCGTCGACCATCCTATTCTCAATGCCAGGTAACGAGATGGTGCTTCTGGTGTAACAAATTATATTGGTCCATATCACCATCCCCTTGTAGTCTTGGTACTTCACAAGTGTAGTGTGACAACGATGTTGTTTAATCTTGTGCCGACGACTTCAAATGATACCTCACTTATATTCATGAGAGCAAGGTGTGAGCACCTTCACTGAATTTGGTGCAACTTCAAGCAATTGTAGACCAAGGGTTCTGTGCTTTTTTTTAGTTCTTGGGTCAATCTCTAGAATCTCCTTTTAAAGCACCTTGTTCCTCTCATGAAAAATTTCCTACCACTTCATCAGAACCTAAAGTTCAGTTGGATGATGTGATCGAGAGGATTGAAAAACTGAGGCTTGACGAGAACTCAACACCATCTCAATCAGTCAAGAAACCTGGACCATCTCAGAAAGATCCACCAAAATGGCTCACAAAAACACGTGAAAGTGTTCATCCTAATGAGGTCGGGAAGATAGGAACCAACTTGTCCTCAAAACAAGATGGAGGTATTGTAGATAATTCAAACCTTGGTGATGTAGTTGACATGGATGTTTCATATGATTGTGAGTTGAATTTATCTAATAAACTTGAACTGAATTCCTTTAAAGAAGTTGCTTCTCATGATGAATGGAAAGGAATCGTGTAGAAGGAATGTGATGCTCTCATCAAGAATGGGACATGGAATTTGGTGGACCCTCCATATGGTACCAAACCAATTGGTTGCAAGTGGGTATTCAAGAACAAGTACAAATCAAATGGATCACTTTCCAAGCACAATGCAAGGCTCGTGGAAAAAGGATTTTCACAGAAAGAAGGTGTTGATTACGAGGAGACTTTTCCTCCCATAGAAAAATGGGCTACCATACGCACTCTATTTTCCATGACAACACAAAATGGATG
Source organism: Picea engelmannii (assembly GCA_009831015.1). Classification (NCBI taxonomy): domain Eukaryota; kingdom Viridiplantae; phylum Streptophyta; class Pinopsida; order Pinales; family Pinaceae; genus Picea; species Picea engelmannii. The sequence continues at coordinate 250,592 of ML779414.1, forward strand.
GAAACTTCATCAAATGGATGTGAAGACTGCTTTCTTGAATGGAGACTTGAAAGAGAATGTGTTCATGTATCAACCAAAAGGATTTGTTGTGAAGGGAAAATAACATAAGGTATGCAAGCTCATCAAATCCTTGTATGGCTTGAAACAAGCACCACCAGCATGGTATGAAAAGCTAACTAAGCATCTTCTGAAATTAAATTTCAAGCATTTCAATCTTGAGGATGCAACTTTGTTTGTTAAGAAAGTTGGAAAAATTGTCGTATATCTGGTAGTATATGTAGATGATTTGTTTATAACATGGAACAATGAGAAGTATAGTACACCCATAAATAAAGAGTTGAAGAAAGGCTTTGAGATGATAGATCTGGGACATCTTCACTTCTATTTGGGCATTGAAATGATTCAAAATCCAAAGTACATATTCATCTCCTAGAAGAAGTACATTGGAGAACTGTTGAACAAGTTTGGCATGGTTGAGTGCAATCCTGTTTCTACTCCAAAGGAATAGAACTTGAAGCTCACATCAAAATAAGGGAATAAATTTGAGGATGCAACCAAATATAGACAACTTGTAGGAAGTCTTATCTATCTTACTACCACCAGACTAGATATTTCATTTCCTATTGGCATTATTTCCAGGTTCATGCAGAAGCCTTGTGAAGGACATTGGTCTGCTGCAAAAGGAGTTATGAAATACTTGAAAGGAACTCAAGACTTTGGACTCAGGTACTCTAAGGTGGATGACTTCAACCTGATCAGATATTCTAATTCATACTTTGACGAAGATAAGGAAAATGGAGTATCAACTTCGGGCTATCTCATGAGTCTTGGATCAACAATTGTCTCCTAGAGATCATACAAACAATCAGTCCCAACAGATTCCACAACATAGGCATAATATGTGGCAGTTGCAAAAGTGACAAAGGATATTGTGTGGCTCAGGAAAATACTTGAAAATTTGCAGGAGAAATAAGTGAATTCTACTCCTCTTCTAGTTGAAAATACTTATGCAATCAAGTTGGCCAAGAATACCAGATTCCATGATTGAACCAAGCACATCAACACAAAGTATCACTTGATTCAATATCATGTAGAGGCCAAGACTATTCACTTAGGACATTGTTCCACAAATTAACAAATTGCAGACATCTTTACCAAAGCGCTTGGAAGAGAAAAAATTGAGAAGTTCATAATGATGCTTAGACTCATACACACCCCTTCGGATTAAGAGGGGGGGGAGGGGGGTGTTGGATGTGTAATCCTTTGAGGTTGTGTTACTTGCTACAACAGTAATGTAAATACAAAGCGTCATAGGTGATAGGAATGGTCACCCTTTGGGGAATACCAAGAGTCATTTGTTTTTGTATATATACACCTATTATCTAAATGCCAAAGACATTGGTGTGGAGTTACTTTTCTACCCTATCTGACATGACATAAGGAACCCGAACAAAAGAAAATCTAATATCTCGGTCATCTGGAAGGAAATATTGTCTTATTTCCCTTTAATTGGAAATGGATTAGCTTGGAAGATTGGTAATGGCCACCTAGTACACATTGGGGTGGATCCTTGTCCTGGAAGTGATGTTTCTCATGTGCTGCCTCAAAACATTATAACATCGCTTCGGGAACAAGGGATTTTTATTCTTAATCAAGTTGTTGATCCTTTGTTTACAAATATATGGTCTCTTGGATGGAAATCGACGATATCTTTGGGATTGGAAGGGGTTGAAGGTAGACTTTGGGAGATGTACATTGGTTCCCTTCAATCCTCTCATATACGTCTTGTTACTAGAAAGGATGAGTTGATATGGGACCATGCTCCAACAGGAGTATAGACCATAAATCTTGGGTATATACAGTTGTATATCGATCTAGTATAGAGAGATTCAAAGTGGTGGTGGAAACACATTTGGAAGTTCAAGTGTCATGCAAAGTCTTTCCTTCTTATGTGTTGTATTTTGGAAAACAAAGTCCCTACTTGGGATAACATTCAAAAGCAGTGAAAATATGGCCCAGGGTGGTGCCCTGTTTGTAAATATGAGTATGAATCAGTCACTCATTTGTTTATCTCATGCACTTTTACTTCACAGGTGTGGATGGAGGTTGCTAGACTATTAGGCTTTGCTTGTAACTAACATGGTATACACATTAAGGAGGCACTAAATCATTGGGTAGCAGACCAATCCTCCTATCTGTTTAGAGCTTTGCCTCTAATTTTAAATTAGGTTATTTGGATTGCCAGAAACAACAACATCTTCTAGAACAAGCTCATTCCTTCGGAAGTAGTTCCTATGCGTGGTATTGGTACTCTTTCCTTCTTTTTTCCACAGAAAAATGGTTCAGTGGGACCTCGAATTGTAAAAGATATCCAAATAAATAAATCGATCCCCTGGGTGTTCTTCGGTGGGGATTCTCAAGGTGATTAGTGTGGGGGAGGTGCCATACTTCATTTATCGAATTCTCTCCTTTATAATATTAAGATGGGATTGGGAGTAGGATCAAACAATTATGTAGAACTAATGGCCCTAAAACTTCTTTTATTATTTTCTCTGGAAAAAGAGGTCAAGTCGTTACAGGTTTTTGGTGACTCTTTGTTGGTTGTTTAATGGAATGCGGGTTCACAAGTCTATCGCAATATGAGACTAGGGGCTCTCCTTGATGAAATCCTTATTTTAAAATCACGTTTTGACTCTTTTACTTGTCAACATGTGTATAGGGAGTTGAATATGGAATCATGTATCCTCTCTAAAGCAGGTCTTCTCATGGATTTTAGAAAATGGCATATAGTTGAAAGTAGGGAGGGGGAGGTATATGAGTTCTACCGTCTCCCTTTTATTGAGTTAATGACCTCAACGACAACAATCCGTGTCCCCTTGTAAACTCTTATTTTGATTGGCTCATTCTGGAATGCTAATGCGACATTTCACTATGATTGCTAATTTTTGGTGGTGGTTGGATACTTTATTTTCGACCTCATCTGTTATTCTAGGAAGGTGCTCCGGGAGCGGTATGGCTCCTCTCGAGTTTCATTGTCACTCGGCTACAATTTTCACCGTGGTTCCAAAATGATTCCTTATGTGCTTGGCTTCACACAACCTGTACATGCTAAATGGAAATCAAGAAGACCATTATGATGGTAAATGTTTTATTGTTTATGCTTGTCCTTTAGCAATGGTCAAATACACACTTATACCTTGCAACAGGCCATCACGCTTGTAATTTTGAATACATGTCTAACATGTATCTACAAATTGTAATTTTGTTTCACTTGTTCGAATAATATTACACTTTTTTTCAAGGAAAAAGATAATAATACATGGATGGTTCATATTTAATAATTTCATAATATTATTCATCGTCGTCAAAAAAGGATGGATGATATTAAACTAAAACCCTAATCTTGAGTTGCAAATTCACTTGAACATTTTTCCTTGATTATTTTAAATAATTGTGACTAGGTGTCTGCTTCCTCATAATAATAATAATGGAAAGATCTATAAAATAATAATGGTAGATGTGTTCCTCTCCACGTTTGGATGGTGCGAGCCAATGGGATGGACTTGGATTTTGAACAATTTAATCATAAAAAAAAAATCATGGGAGAAAAATTGATTCTTTCCACCTATGCATTACATGGTGTTCGATTTTAGAACAAATTTTGTTTGTGGGTGATGTCAATAGTGTAAGTCATGGTGAAGCAGGCGACTGCAAACCTCATCCGATCCAGATAAGGGAGTCATTTCCTCCAACCAAAAAACCATGACCTAGGTTATACAATGGTAAAAAAAAATTATTTTCTCATTAATACTAGCTTATTCAGTAATTAGTTCAAGGTCATTAATCTCATTAACTGCATTGATATATATATATATATATATATATATATATATATATATATATATATATATATATATATATATATATACAAAGTAGGTACTCCCTGCTCAAGAATAAAGTGGTGGGACAGTGCAAAGCTCAATTTTGGATGAACTGTTAGATATCGTGTTTGATCCGTCAATGGACACAACTGTTTTGCTTTTCCAAGAAAAACATTGTAGGATTTATAATGAGGTTTTCCTACAATTTTACACATATATATATTGATCGAATTATCTTCTTGAACTTCATATTATTGATTTTGTTGCTTCAACTTCATCTTATCGATTTTGTTGCTTCCATTTGCAGGGGCAGATGAATGTGATCTTGATCAGCTGCACAGTTTAGTGCATGGACGACTGAGACAACAAGATCGTAACTATGAAATGGCCCACGTTTAAGGTTTCAATGAGCACCATTGAATGTAAATTTGGTGATTTAGAAAGCAATATTTTTCAAATTCTGTAAGCAAAGAGATAATTGTCTATCGAAATTATCTAGACATTATTTAGATCTGAACATTCTTTTAACTGTTTCACAATTTTTTTTTCCATGGAATGAATACCTAGTAATTTTCTCTAGAAAGAACAATTGATTCTTTTTTCTCTCGAATGAATACCTGGTAATTTTCTTTGGAAAGAACACATGATAAATCAAAGGATCAAATAAGACGCACATGAAGATAACGTATATTTATGCATTTATTAGATTTTTCATATTAAAGCATATTGTTATTTAATGGCTCGTTGATGTTTATGCATTTATTACATTTTCCATATTAAAGCAAGTTGTGTATTGGAGAAATTAACGAAAAAATGGTTAACTACTCGTGATTTGTTATTTAATGGCCCGTTGATGTTTATGGATTTATTACATTTGTTATATTAAATCAATTTGTGTATTGAACATAGTTACCAACTTAACGAGAGCTCTACAAAATTCTCGTTTTTTTGGGGGTCCAATTTTTTACCCCGTTTTTAAAAATGGTGCTACCAGTAGCACCCCCCCTTCATTGTTAGGTGGTTTTTCGATATTTTAATTTTTTCGATCCACAATGTTTCCACATTATTTTTTTAAATGCTTATTTTTCATCTATTTTCAATTTTTTCTAATTTTTTTTATTCAATGATGTTTTTAGTCATTTTTGAATGCTTCTTTCAATCTTAAAAATAGTTTTTACCATTTACTTTTTTGAAGTTACGATTTTTCATATAATTTTGTCTCCTTAATTAATTTATTGTTCCATACTTTTTAAATATAGTGAAAAACGTCATTTTTAACACATTGTTTATCTTTACTTCAATACATCGAAAAAAATTGTAGTTAAATAACACTATTTTTGAATATTTAGCCAAAAAATACAAATTTTATAGCCATATATAAGAAAAAAACCTATACATTTTGATACATATTCCTTAAAATAACATGTCAAATAAAACATTTTTATGGACATAATTGAACAAAAAAAGTCAAAATTTTATCAAAAAAATATCATTTTCTTTATATTTTCATACATTTGAAGTAAAAAATGACAACATTTAATAAAAAAATTCAATGTATAGTGATTCACATACACATAAAACGAAAAAAAAAAAAAGATTCATCACAAAACAACAATAGATACATCTTTATTCTTATTTTAAAATCTGAAAGTCAAAACATTACAGTTATAGCTCATCAAAAATTTGCAAAATTGAGCATTGTCTTCAAAGACATCTTTAAACTAATCAAAAATATCATATATCTCAAATTCATCATTCTCAACAGACACATTATCATATCCTTCAACGTCATTTTGTGCTTCCATTGTGTCATTTTGTTTTTCCATTGGTTCTTTGATATCCGCAAGTTCTCCAAAGTGATCATTTCCAATCATTCCTCCTAATGGTACTTGAGGTTCCTTTGTCAATTTTTCCACCTTTGATTCACTAAAATCTCCTTTCCTCAAGCCAACTTCTTGCATTTCATCTGGAAGAGCTGGAATAACATTAATTCTTTGTTGAATAAAACTGCACTTCATTGGGTCACTTTCAGTGGCTATGCAATTCCTTCATTTTTGTAGGCAACATGCTAATGTTGTCCCTAATCACCAAATACAAAATAAATAATGAAGTTAGATACTGTGAAAAGACATAAATTAAAAATAATATAAGATTGAAGTATGATTTCATAAATATTAGATCATAATTCTTACTTGAACCCAAGAACAAATCCAAAACTCAATCTCCTTCATTTGAAAATGTATCTATAAGATAATTAATTAATGCTTGTGGTTTTTTATAAATGTTAACCATCTCTCCTTTCAAATATTTTTCCTCGTATGTTAGCTTTCTAACCACAACATTGTATACCAATATACTACTAGGAGTCTCTCTATCATTTGCATTGGCAAGAATAGAATTATAAGAATCATCTTTTGTCCAGGTTACAAGATGTATGCTCTCAAAATCACGTTTAAATGATTCTTTGTTGGAGCTATGAATATTAGGCTTGTGCCTGGAACATAAATAAGTGCAAATTCAATTAACTTGTAAATTAATAAAATTGTTTTCTAATCTTAATTGTTAAACATACACTTTCAATATCTTACCAAATAAACTGCATCATTATCTTTTCTTTCCCCTTTAAGCTTGATTGTATTAATCCTTGTTGTGTGTCTGAATGAAATACCAAAAATCTCCAAAATGGTGATGTTGTAACTTCTGTAAATCCCATAACCACTTTATTGAAAGCTTGGTAAGTATACGGTTCAATATCATATCCAATGTTTTGAATATTATAACCATGAGAGATATATGCAATAACTAGGGAGTATTCATTTTTAGGAATAATATTTGCAAGTTGTTCACAATCACCTAATATCACTTTATATTGAACAATGTCGAGCCCATTCCAAATGTAGTGATTCAGGTACTCCATCTGCATTCTTCTTTGGCATCTTTAATGAAACAAACAAACATACAGTTATATATCTATAACTATTAAAATAGAAATAAATAAACTTACAAACGAATAATATGAATGTAATAAATCAACATACATTTTTGAATGCAACAAAAAATTGTTTCAATACTGTTGAAGAGATTGAATTTGGATAGTTGAGTTTAACATCATCCCAACTTTCTTCATTCAACATCTTGACCATTTAATCTTGTATTTTCATATACACCTTGTGACTAAATAAAACAAAAATAATGTTAAATTGATATGTTAAACTGAAAAAATTAATTTTCTTGTCCTAACATAAATAAAAATAACTAAACAAACTTACTTTTTAAATTCATCACACATTTCTTCCATTCACAATTCTCCCGACCTAACACATGATTATATAGTTATGATAAGTTTATCATCCTTCACTCCTTGTATTGATCTCCAAGGTGTTATAGTCATATCATCTGGAATATTTTTTATGTAAGGACCTGTCTGTTGATGATTGAATCTGTCAGGACCGAAACGACAACCTCACGAGGACATTAGTCCCCCTTCGTTTTTAGAGAGGTGGTACTCCTCTTGGACTAAAAGATATATATCTGATATCTTGGATTAGGAGAATACTAGGAAGCAAACCCTAAATCTTTATTGCTTGAGATTATGAAATAAAATGGTTCTTCAATAACCTGAGTGCAATCTTTATGTGCATCAAAAGAAAAGATTGAAGGAGGGCTTCAACATCAAAATTAAATTGTGATCAACATCACACACAATCTTCTTAACAATATATAAATACATCGATATCTTCTTCATAGGAGAGAATTATTTGATCATCTCAAAGAATTTTAACAGAGTACTGCAATCGAGATCAAAAGAGAATTTGATAGGTCAACCTCAAATACTTTATATTCTGAAAATAGGGTTACAAAACACAGTCGAGATCAACCTCGAAGCAATTTTTTGTGGAGTTTTATTTATGAAAGATGTTCTTCATTACAAAATCTTTGACAACCATATAGGTGGCTGCAAATACTCCATGATAATATAAGAGAATATCTTAGAAGAATATAGGAAGAACACTCAACAACTCAAAATTGTGCCCAACTCTGAAATTCAAGCATAAAACTATAAGAAGTGGTGTAGAAGAATATATATAAAAAAAATGGAGAAGATGGAGATTTCTTTCTTTTGATCAGAAGGTTGATTGTGTATCCACGGTTGTACCTTCTTCTTCCTCTAATATTCTGCCATGTCCCTTTCACAATACTGATTCTTGGACCCCTTGATGAAGCCTCTCTTCTCTTTTTAAGAAGAGATTTTCTAACTACCTGAGCAGTTAGGGTTTTCTTCCTCTCTTGAAATTACCATACAAGTTTATTCTTGAAACATTATCTTTAATTAATGCCTAATTAATTCCTCAGGAATGAATTCACATCATTAATACAATTACATTTAAAGTGGGTCCCTCTCCCCTTTTAATAAAAGTTTTTAATTAAACTTTTATTTTTTAAACTTTAATTAATTCTCCACTAAAAGAGGATTACTGTAATTTAATTTTATGGAAGTGAAAGCCAATTTTTCTATCTATGTAAATCACTTATGATGTGCTCTTCATCATCTCAGCTTTCCAATTATATAAATTTTCCCAAATCCATCGCTCGGATCTCAAGATATGAGCTCATGAAGTTGGGTTGTCAAGCAGATCCATTAAAATGAAGCTGACTAATATTTTAATTTATGAGAAAAATGTATCAAATTTAATAACTTTAAACCTATACCACCATATTCTACACAAAAATACCTTTCCAACGGTATAAAGTTAGTATTAAAATAATATGTCGGTCTGATGGACTCATATAACATGAAATAAACATCACCAACCCTCACCAACCCTCGAACCCGCGGTAACTCATATATTTGGCTAAGTGTTGGAGAAGTTACATAGTAAAGAGTAGTAAAAAGATTTTGTGCATTATGAAGGTGGTGAAAGTCAAAGTGCATTGTGAGGGTAGCAGAGATAAAACATACTCTTAAGAAATATCACCAACCTGCGAACCTGCGGTAAGCCATAGTAAATAAGATTAAGTCTGGAAAGTATAAAATGGATCACATGAAATATGGAAAGAAATATGGAAAATTAAAAGAAATATATGAGAAATAAAAGGAATTACGTGAAATTTGGGGAAAATGAAAGAAATGGAAAAAAGGGATAAAAAAAATGGAAAGAAAAATAAAAGGAAATGGGAAGGAAAATGAAAATGAATGTGAACGTGGAAAGGAAAAAGGAAAAATGGCTAAGTGTGGAAAATGGTAAGGGGAATATGAAAGTAGTGAGACAATGGGGGAAATGACTAAGTATAAAATGATAAAATGAATAGAGGTGAATGGAAAGGAGAGGAGAGAGCATGTCACTTGGAACATTTTTCATATTTCTTCTTGTAATACCTCCATTGGACTTATGGATAGAAGTATGCGTATATTGGTCACGAAGACTCTGATTTTGATTCTGCGAAATGGATTGTGAAGCTGATACTGAAGGATATGCAATGAACACATGATAGTTCAAAAATCTTCATCTTCCAATATAATTTTTTTTTATTCTAAGAGCGGGAACATATAGGTGACCAAATTTTGGTCAACACTGTCTTACTTGTGCCACATATCAATGGTTTAGCCTTCTTAACTCTCTAATTCTTTATACTAATATTTTCCCATAGGGTGAATATCTCATCTATCAAATCCCATACCTTTCCAGTTCTAAATCTCAATTGAAAATAACTATCCATGGCTCTAAATATATCACTTCCTTTGCAATTTTTTTCTTTTGTATTTTCATCATCAAGTGGGAATCCTATTTCCATACAACATTGCTTCTGAAACTTAACATCAACATTTGATCTCTCCCCATGACATATTTCAGAAAATTCATGATGGATAAATCTCACCCTTTGAATGAAAGTCATAGAAATTTTGTACTCATTGTCTGTGTTATGATCCCATGCCAGTAACTTTGCTTCTGAATCTATTAAACCGACACAAATTATGCATTTGATTGTCTCAAAAAATAATCATTGGGATATTCTTGCATCAATTCTCTTCTAGCCTCTACAGAATGATTTCCTCCAATCACATAATATTTGTAGTCAAAACATTTTGATCTATCAAATTCTTCCCTCGTAGGAACTTCTATTGGGTCAACAAGAACTAGGTAGTCAACCACATGTGCATATGGATTGCACCTAATAAATGCTTTCAAATTGTGAATATGCAAGTGATGTGGCTTTCTAATTTGATATTTTTCTTGCCCTTCTGGGGGTTTATAAAGTTGTTTCACATTCAACTGAAATGTGTGGCCATCATCAACTAAGTTTGTCGTTCTCATTCTATTTTGAATGACATCATGTTGTTTTCATAATACCATCCTCTAAATCAACACCTGGTGTTATTATTTCTCTGCTACCTTTAGGACTTTTACTATAATACTCTTAGCTAACAATGGCTTCTTGAACATTATCAACATTTGTTTTCTTCCTCTTATGATTTAAATGTGTTTCATCTAAATCAATGATTTCTTCATAATCAATACGAATAGATTCATCATCAGCCATCACTCTTTTGCGTTTATCTTGTTTATTCTTTTTGCAAGAAGGAGTGATAATCTCATTGGGACAAATCTCAACAAAATCTTCATTTGGAGTTTCCTCATGTTCAAATGTAACCCTTTTAGGATTTCTAGAATGATGATTTTTCTTTCTTCTTTCATGTTCTTCTCTGTCTATTCTTGTAGGTTCAACCTCCATTACTTTTTGTTTTTTTTTCCTTCCTTCTTGTGTCTTTTCAATATGAAAAACGTTGATGACATCCATGAGATATTATTCTATGTAGAGTAAATCCCCACTAACATATGTGAAAGTCATTCAACAAAATCTTGTAAAAATAAAATATAACATTTTCATGTTAAATAAAATTAAAACATTACCATGATACTAAAAATAATAAACGACACAAAAATAGAAATAAAAAACTTACATTGTCTTTTTTAATGTCATCACCGATGGATGCACATAATTATGAAAAAAAAATATTCATTCTTGTTATAATTGCTCAATTTGAAACAATATCTAAACTTGATATAATTTCTGCCTTGTTTGACAAGTGCATAAACAAGAGATGTGGCTAACACCAAACATATATCTCGTAACAAGCCAAGTGTCTGATAATTTCCTTGCACATGTTCTAATTCAACACAATACAAATATATATGATCTCCATTGTTGCCTTGTTTGTCTTTAACAAACCAAGAATATTCCAGTTTTTTTTCACCTTCCACAGATTTCCACTCTTTAACATTTTTCATTGTCTTTGATAGCTCAGGTGTTATGTTATCATTTTGTTGCCTAACATTAATGGAGGTTCCAGTTGCATTTTTGGATGCCATTATTGCAAGTCATGATCCAGATATATTCATAGTTAATCTATTTCCTGCCAGTTGCCTATATTAAGATAAAAAAATAAAAATTAGGCCTTTTACATAATATTAAACTAAAAAAAAAAAAAAACATTGAATATAAAAAACTAATTTAAAAAATAAAAATAAAAAAATTGACCCATATGTAAAAAAAATTGACCCATGGAGTTATTGGGCTTATGCCAGGACCATGCCTTGGTCGTGGGGATGGGGCAATGTCGGGGGACTATGCCTTAGTCACGGGCATCGCCCCAACACCCACTGCCAAGCCCCGAACATTTCCCAGTAACCACCATGGGCCAAAACTAAAAAAATTTAAGTAAAAAACAATAAAAAAAATTATACCTAAATTTGACTCTCTTTTTTTCAAAAAATCTTAAGGATTTTGTTAAGATTTTTTGAAAAAAGTCTCAACTTTTTTAAAAAGTTGGGTATTTTTTAGAAAAAATAGAAAACATCTAAACAAATGTAAAGTTTTTTAATTTTCGCATGATAAATTATTATGTGATTCAAAGATAATCTTATAATTTTTGTTTTGGTAAATGGTAATAATTTAAAAAATAACTAACCTTTGAAATGCTAGATTCTCCTTGGATGTCTTCTCGATGTTTCTCCCTTGTAGATTGCTCCAAATCATTTAACGAATACTGCACAAGATATCACACAATGTAAAAAGATAAAACAAGACTGTGTATATATAACACAGATGAAATAAATCATTGTTATTATAACGAATGTGGGATAAATAAAAAATAGATATATTGTCTACATATATACCTAAAATTATATGGATCATCAATATGTTTAATAAATGTGGGATAAATAAATAAACATGAAAAATATTGTATTTAACATGTAAATAACAAAATAAAAGAGTAAAAATTGTTTTTAATTTTTAAGGGAAAATAAGCGGAAAAAAATTGGGGGGAAATTTTGCAGGGTAATTTTTTCTTTCTGGGGAGGGGGGGAGGGATTATGGAGGGAAAATATTTTTTGGGGAAGGGAATTATGGAGGGAAATTATTTTGGGGGGGAGCATTTAAAGGGAAAAGATCATTATGCATGTTATAATAATGTCATAGAGAGGGTGATCATTTGTATCATTCTATGTTCTCAGAGAGAAGGGATGGCTTTGTCAGATAAACAAGATTTTATTTCTGAGACATCAACAAATTGTTCACATACCTCTTTTGTTAGGACTAGGAAATGCGATTTGTAATGCAAATAAGGTGTCGTATTTTTCAGCTAGTTAGAATTTTGATCATAGTGCAAGCAATTTTATTCAACATGTTCCCCATGAAAGTCCTAAATCAAAGGACTTTGAAGGCATCGACAATGAAGAGGAGAAATATGATGGTGAAAAATATATTCAACAGTTTAATAGTAATGAAAATAATCAAAATGTAAGTCAAAGTGGAGACTATGATCAACGTTTAAATGATTGGGATGAAAATTTTCCTCCAAGTGAGGAGTTTCAAGGTACCAATGAAGGTTTCCAAGGCACTAATGAAAATGATGGAGAAATTCCCTCGAGTAGAAATTTTAAAAGCAGTGAAGATGATTATGACAATGGTGGACACTTTTTCCCAAGTGGGTAATTTAAATATAGCAATGTCGGTGATAATGAATTTCTTCCAAGTGAGGATTTTGAAGGTACCGATGAAGATTTTCCTCCAAGTGAAGATTTCCAAGGCACGAATGAGAATGATGAAGAATTACCCTCAAGTGGGGATTTTAAAAGTAATGATGACGATTATGGAAATCCTGGACAATCTTTCTCGAATGAGGAATTTAAAAGAAGCAATGTTGGTGATGATGATGTTCCTCCAAGTGAGGATTTTCAAGGTAGAGATGAGGATAATGAAGATTTTCCCCAAAGTAGTGAAGATGATTACGCCATTGGTGGACACTCTTTCTCGAGTGATAAATTAAAAAGCAACAATGTTGATGTTGATTTTCCTCTAAGTGAGGATCTTCAAGATACTGATGAATATTTTCAAGGCACTAAGCAGGATGGTGAAAATTTTCACTCAAGTGGGGATTTTGAAAGCCATGAAGATGATTATGTCAATGGTGGACACAATGTTGATGATGATTTTCTCAATCATTCAGCGACAACAAATCAAGGTGATCGACATTCTCTAGTTCAGTATCCTATCAATGTTTTGTTTGATACTCCTTGTGGTGATAAGAAAAATCCTTCTAGTGAGGATGATGAAATAGTGGAGACATTGCAAAGAAACATTGTGTCTAGGACCAGGATTAGACCTTTTTATATCAATCCAAATCATTCTAGTTATACAAGATCTAGGAAATAATTTCTCACTAAATCAATTTCCATAAGTGAATTGATTTCAAGTGAATGTTGTCAAAAGAATTGTTTGAAAAACATGGACTACATGTATGCCTTGAATAAAAGGAAGACATATTTGTCAATGAATATCAGCATGAAAAATTCATATTTGATGGGGTGCATAATATCCACCAATACATGATATGATTATCGCATTGAGAATATTTTACTTTGCAGAAAGGATTTAAAAAAAAATCACTCAATTGGTAATCTTCATCTATCACGAATCCAGACAAGGTTGGAAAAAGATCCTTCATTTTATTCAAAGGTACATTATGGATAAGGGAGTGGGCCATTGACAAACACTACATTGTCATGGATGCGCGATTTCTTTTCCAAACATGGAGAGTGTATGCCAAATAGAGACACAATACATATTCCAGATAATTTCTCAAGGAGGGAAATCTTCATCTTGTACAAAGGATATGATGAAGGTGTTGAAGGAAATGATAATTTTATTACATATGCATATTTTACAAGAATATGGAAGAAACAATTCAACAATGTCTGTATTCCTAAGAATTCAAGGATGGGGATTTGTAGTATATGTGCTACTCTTAAATCAAGAAGAGATAAATCTGAAGGGGTAGAAAGAGGTATGTATTTATTATTATTATTATTTTATTTTTTTTGACAAAAACGGTTAATGGAGCTTGTATTTCATAAACAGTGGCAAGCCACTGGTTCAGTTACAAAGGGTCTTGTTCTACAAGACTAGGCTAGTCTGTCTTTCATAGCTTTTACAAGATACAACATGCTGGAAATAGTACATTTATAAAGAGATTAACAACACACTTAATTGCCATGCGTGGCCAATACAAAATCCCAATACGCAGTGTTTAATTCAAACTGAAGCTGCTTTCTGATTACTCTGGGCCTTTCTTCTTGGATTGGTCTCTTTCCAGCTTCCATTCCTTATTCATTTGTTCCATATGTTGCTCCAGGCTGCTAACCCTCTCTTCAATTTCTTGTTGCGGGTTTTTCAGCTCCTTCTTCAGCTTCCCCAATTCCTCACATAGTCCTGATCTGGTGTGTATTATGTCAAGCTCAAGAACTTCCATTCTTCTTCCTGCCTCGTTGTCTAAATGGAGAAAGTCGTCCAAGTTGTTCAACATGCCTCAGAGATTTTGCACGTTTTCTTCTAGTGTCGTTATTCTTTCCTCCATTGTTGGCTTATTACCCGAGCTTGATGTCATCTGGACAGTCTCTGTTGGGTTGCTTATGCTAATTCGAGTCTCCCTGCCTCTTCTCTCTTTGCCCTTTCTTAGCCTCCTTCCTGAATGTCGCTTCTCTTACTATGTTCTTTCCCTTCACTTCTGTGTGAGATAAGTAGCGCTTCCTCTGAATCCTTGCTCCACACGATTCACAGTATTGAGGTATGGGAAGAAGTCTGCAATTCAGCGACCAAATGATGTCGTCCTCCTTCAACTTTGAAGCTCGTGCGTACTGGCTGATGTGTAGTTGTCCATTCTCCTGCGCTATCATCTTGTCCAAATGACCACTTGCAAAGTCATTTCGTTTTGAAATATTACAGGATTTCCCAGTTGACCATAATGTCGTTGAGGAGAAATCGCCCTTTTCCCAAACGTGCCCCCAATTTGGCCTCTTCATCAGCTTGAGTGATGTTTCCACGAAGGACGTGGAAACGCTGAATAGAATGAAACTACCCCAGAAGTAACTTGATTTTGTCTAGAGAGCGTTGGAGTTGGGCGTTTGTCACTTTGGTGCGTTGAATTAAGGCTTAGATTATAATCCTAGATTCCCCTAGCACCACTAATTCTCGTTTGTTGAGGATTAAGGCTTGGGTGAGCCCTTGCCAGAGGGCAAAGGCTTATGCCCTATTATTGGATTCAACACCAATTCCCCAGGCAAACCGGAAGATGTTAGTTCCAGCGGGGCTTATTATAATCCATCCTCCACCTGCCGCCCCCGGGCTCCCCTTTGAGGCTCCATCAAAGGAGAGTAAATTGGAGTTCTTAGATTTTTTCCACTCTTCTAGTTCTTGCTTCCCCATCCTGAGCTCCCAGCTACAAGTGGGAGATATTAATGGACAAGGAATCTCAGGGTTTTGGATGCCAAGGTGCCTCAACCAACCTTCTTCTTCCCTTTATAAAGGTTTCATATTTGATGCCTTGATGAAGTGAGGGGCACTCTCACTGAAGAGAGCCTTAATCCTTGTGGCTACCTGAGCCGGGGTCCTCTTTACCTCTCTAAAAATTCGGTTGTTCCTTTCAATCCAGATCTTCCAGAGGATAAATTTTGGAATCGTTCTCCAGAGAGCTAACAGGTGTCCTTGACTGGCTGTCCGAAAAGGATAGAGTGATTTCCAATTCAAAAGAAACGAGTGAGTTTCCTGTGGAATAGAAGGGGCTAGAGCTCCAAGACCCAGGGTAGTCTACCAGACCTCCCTGGCGTATGGGCAGCCCAACAGCAGATGGTTCGTCATATCCTCTTCCTGGAAGCAGAGTGGGAATATAGAGGGCCCTTCCCACCCTCTTCTTCTCAGGTTTTCCCCTGATAGAACTCCCCTATGTTCCAGATAAACATGTCTATCTTCAGAATAGACTTCGGTGTCCAAATGGATTTCTAGATTACAGGATCTGGAGGAACATGGGGGATTGAAGTGATATGGAAATACCCTGCTGCTGTAATGTATGGTCCAGTGCGGTGGCCCCAACCTCTCCGGTCTTTTTTCTTTTTCTGTAAAGGGGATTTCCCTTGCAGTATTCTCTTTAGGGTGGACCATTCTTCTTCCAGGTCTTGGGGGAGGCTTGTAATTTCCCAACTTAACCAGGAGTGTTTCTCATCATTTCCCCAGCATGAAATGTCCCACAGGCTGTAAAGATTTTGTGTTTGCATCCAGTCTCTGAGTCGACTTAGTTCTTGTTGTGCTGAGAGTGGTGATTCTCCCAGGACTGAGTCATCCCATATACTGATATATTTCCCATTTCCTAGAATCCAAGTGATTTGGGTGTGGAATTGTTGCATTGCTTTCTAGAAAAGGGTGAAGATAGGGGAACCTTTCCCCACTTTTGTTGGATTTTCTAGGCATTTTTTCCTTGGCCCGCGAAAGTATTTCTTCCAAAGGAATCTTTTGCTCCAAGTGGGTTTCCCTGTGATTGTGTTCCATAATATCTTTGCCCCCAGTGCTAAGTTTTGAGTTTGGAGGTCTTTGAACTGGAGGCCACCTTCTAGATAAGGCTTGGATATTTTCCCCCAGCTTATAAGATGTAGTTTCCTTCCCATTTGCTTCCCTCCCTCCCACAGAAATCGCTTGATCATCACTTCTATCTTCTGGATAACTGTACTAGGGGCCAGAAGGAGAGAGCTTTGATAGATTGGGATGTTGACCAACACTGCTTTGATAAGAACCACTTTGCCTGCTAGATTCAACCAATTAGCTCCCCAGGAGTTAATTCTGTTTTTTATCCTTTCTATCAACTGATTCCAATGCGAGGATTTAGGGGTGGATTTGAAGATAGGAACTCCCAAATACTTGAATTCATCCCAATTGGTGCAGCCTTCCATTCCCAGGATTCTTGAGATTTCAAGCATTTCCCTTGGGGTGATGTTCCATCCATAGATTTTACTCTTGTTCAAGCTGATCAAACTGCCTGATATCTCTGTGTAGGTATCTAACTCCTTTTTGAATTTCTTAGCTATCACTGAACTCACACCTCCAAGGAGCAATGTGTCGTCTGCAAATTGGGCATGGTTGATATCTTTTACTATGTTTGCAATACGAAGTCCGGAAAGGTTGAGGTGCATTTGACCATAATCGATCTGGAAGTTGAGTACAGAAGCTTGGATGGCATAAAGAAGGGGGGAGAGGGGGCACCCTTGTCTAAGGCCTCTGAAGGCTTGGAATAATTTAGTAGCTCTTCCATTAACTAGAGGGGCTATCCAGGGAGAGGCGATACAAGCTTTGATCCAGTTTATGAAAGGAGATGTGAAACCTAACTTCCCCATTACTTGAAACAGAAAATTGTGTCTTACCCTGTCAAACGCATTTGCTAAATCGAGCTTGACTATCATACCTTTATCCTTCTGTCGGATACTCAAGTGCAAAGCCTCTTGAACCAGGATGATGTTTTCCATTGTATGCCTGCCTTTAATAAAACCACCTTGATTTTCCGAGATGATTGCAGGAAGAGTATTTTTTAATCTATTAGCTATAATTTTGATGAGGATTTTGTAACTGGTATTGCAAAGGGAGATAGGACGGAACCTGCCAAAGCTAGATGCTCCTCTTTCTTTTGGGATCAGTGCTAAGAAGGAAGAGTTTGTTCCTCCTCCAATTCTGACGCAGGACTGGGATTTCTTGATGAGCCTGGTGAGGTATGACTTGATGATGTCCCAGTTGTTTTGATAGAATCTGGTCGTGAAGCCGTCTGGGCCGGGGGATTTGTCTGGATGCAACTGATCTAAGGCCTCTTTAATTTCTTGTTGATCCACTTCCTTGGTTAACTTGTTGTTGACGTCTTCATGAACACAATTATGAATCAGGGTCAATGGATAAGAAGTAGGGTCGATGGTCGCGTCTTGAGTTTCTGTGTAGAGGGATTCGAAAGTTTGCACAACTACCGATTTGATGCATTCAAAATCCGTTATGGTCTAGCCCTGAGTGTGGATTTTCGTTACCTTTTTGAACTGCTTCCGGGCCTCCGCTTGCTTATGGAAGAACTTAGTATTCTTATCCCCTGCTTCTAGCCAGAGACACCTAGACTTTTGTTGCCAGTACTTTTCTTCCTCTCTGCAAGCTTGGTGCCAATTTTTTTGCAGCTTTGCCTCTTGCTGCAAGCTTTCTTGGGTGGTTTCTGAGTCTTCCATTCTGATCTGATGGATTTCTAGCTACCTTTGTTCTTCTTGATGATCAGTTGTTGGACTAGAGAGGGTTTTGGCTCAGAGATTTAATGCTACCTTTAGTCTTCTGAGATTTTCTTCCCAAACAAAGAAGGGGGAACCTTTCACTGTTTCATTCCAGGTTCTGGCGACCAAGGCTGGGTATCTTGCCTCCTGGATCCACTTAGGATTGAATCGGAAGGGGATCGGGCCCAGATTGGTTTCAAAGGACAAATCCAGGGTGATTGGATTGTGGTCTGACACACTGTGCGGGAGAATGGCAGATGAAATATCGAGTCCCAAAATCAAGAAAGTACTTTGGGCTAGGAATCTGTCTAGCCTCGCTGCAATATGCCCCGGGCCCACCCTTTTATTGGTCCAAGTGTATTTCCCTTTAGCTGGCTTTATATCCTCCAATTCCTAGGAAGACATTAAATCCTCTACCCATTCCCTTGCTAGGTCTCGAACGATTGAGCCTCCTTTTTTCTCTGTCACTGCAAGGGTTAGATTAAGGTCCCCCCCAAGGATGATGTTTTCCAATTCGTTTTGCTGCAGGAATTCCCTTAAGGTTTCCCAACGAATTTTATTATCTTCTAGAAGGGCAGGCACATAGAGGTTGAAAAGACTTACCTGACAACCTGTTCTCAGATGGAGAAGGTTGGTGAAGATCCAATGTTTGCATGTTTCATGCTTGACAAGGTCCTACTTGTTTGAATTCCAGAGTGTGCCCAGTCCGCCCGAGGCGCCTCTTGCGCTTTCAGCAATTCCTTTGCTGGTGTTCCATCTAGCTTTTTCTTTTCTAATGAATTCTTGTCCTTCCATCTTGGTTTCTTGGATTAGCAGGATCTCAACGTTTGAGGTTTTGATGATGTCTTTTAGTGCTTCTTCCTTAGTCTTACTGCCGAAACCCCTGCAATTCCAAGAGGTTAGTTTCATTGATTGCCTGAGGGGGAGTTGTGGCCTCCTTGGGGGGCCCTGGATTTTTTCCTGGTTTGTCTGACACTGATCAGTTGTTTAATAGTTGGCTGCAATCCACTCAGGACATCTTTGTAGGTATCCTTTTCTCTTTCCGCTTTTTTTGTTTTCCTGCCTCTGCTTGGTTTTTTTGGAGTGATGTCGATGCCGCTATCTTCCTCACTGCTACTGTCTGAAAAAACCTTGCCTTCCTCCACCTCTGGATCTTTGCTGGGTTATTTTGATTTTGGTCCTTGTTCCTTCGCCCTCTCTTGCATTGAGATTTCTATAGGTTCTGGGGTAAGGTTCCGTTGTTCTGAATCCGCTACGGGGTTTGGCTATGGTTCTTTCTCTGCTACATCCTTTTCCTTCTCTAAGTCAATCCCCATACCACTATTTCCTATTTCTACATTGATTCCTTGCTCCGCTGGATGTACCTGGACCATCTTTTCAGGTCTTGGGCCCTTTACCTTTGAGGAGGGTCTCCCTCTTCTCGCCTATTGCCAACCTTCATTTGTTTCTTTGTCCTTGTTAAGATCTTTGGGGCAGTTCCTCTGAAAGTGGCCATATTCATGACATCCCCTGCATTTGAATGATAATTGTTCGTAGTCAAGTTTTTGGTAGTGCTGTCAATCTCCTACCTTTAACTTGATCGCCTCTGGGAGGCCAACATCGAGGTTTACTTCCACACAAATGCGGGCACATGAATATTGATCCTTTCGATCTACTCTATCGATGTAGTGTCTGAGTCTGTTACTGATTGCTTGGAGCGAGGAGGTGTTCCAGCAGTGTATTGGCAGATTTGGGAGTCTGACCCACACCGGTACTTCCTTGGGGACTTTCGACTCCAGATCAAAACTGGGGTTCCAGCGGTTCAGATAGAGCCCTTGGGTTTCCATGAAATAGGGCTCGTTTCTGAAGATCAGGTCTCAATCTGCTTCTGAGATGAATTCGAAGATGTAATAACCTCTTCCCACCGCATAGCAAGTTACGTTGTTTTGTATTAAAGGTCGCCAGTTCCTTTGAATCCAATTATATGTGGTATTGGCGGAGGGCCAAAGTCCCATGAACTGTCCAACCAGCTCACGCTCTGACAGGGACATTGGTACTCTCATGGGATTTTTCGGGGGTAGGTCGATTTCAGGGATCGACTCCAAACGTTTGACAAAACTGGGCGGAGCAGTGGAGGGGAGATTCTTTCCATGGGTGATCAGAAGCTTACTGAAAGCCGTGCTGGGAGAGGGAGGGGCTCGGGGCTCCCCACCTCCAAGGGCGGCCATGGACAGCCCAAGGCGGCCACATCTTGGAAGCCATGAATAGGGCAGCACGGGTTTCTCCACAGCTAGGGATTCTCTTTCTCAAAGCAGGACTGTAGTATGTATTTATTATTATTATTATTATTTATTTTGAATAGTTATCAACTATGAAGACATACGATCAATATTTTCATTTTATGTCATGTGCAGATTCCATAGTCAAAGCACTTCAAGAACATGAGAATCAACAATCAAGTGAAATACAAAAGTTGTACAAACATCGAAAGAAGTGTTATGATGCTCCAAACAAATATTTAGGTATGATAATTTATGGCATGGACCAGAAGAAAACACTTCTACCACATTTTGTCCATACACCCAAAAATTTACAGGAAGAGAATTTCATTCAGTTTCACTTGGTTGGTTGTATGGTTTTCAATTGAAAAATGTGTCCAGGGATTTACTACACAGCTCCAAATATTCATAATGATGCAAATCTGACCATCACCATAATTCATCATGTGCTCACTCACTAGTCTAGAAATCTTCCTCAAGTTCCCTATCTATAGTTGGACAACACTAGTCGTGAAAATAAAAATCAAATTGTGCTTGGATATCTAAGCATGCTTGTTGAAATGATAATCTTTCAAAAGATGAAATTTGGTTTCCTTCTTGTTGGGCACACTCATGATCATATTGATCAAATGTTCAGTCATTTTTCAGTAACATTGAAGATGAAACATGTTGGAAGTCTACCATCATTGATTGAATGTATTAATAAAGCATACATTCCAGAGCATGCTTTTCATATATTAGAATAAGTTGTTGACATGCGAAGATTTATTCAGGGATCACATCGTGAAGAAAAATATATCGAGTAGCTTAATGACATTAGCTTCCAACGTCAATTTTGTTTCAAAAAAATTGATGGGAAAACACTTATATGGGGAAAGTAGTATTCAACTACTAAAAAATGGGGGCCTTCATCAAGTTTATCATTTTTTAAGTTCATTCCAGAACGTCCAATATTTGCATCAAAGTTATTATTTTTACAATCAGTTGTTGAAATCCATAATGCATGGAGGCGTAATAGAGATGTAGATTATTCTGAATGTCTGGAAGAAATAAAAAGGTCCATTAAGGATACATATGAGTACATTGATGTTGTTGATTTTGTTTGGTGGGATTCTTTTTTCAATAGTCAAAGTGACATAATTTCAAGCTCAACAAATGAAGATACAATGTTAAAGACTCTATTTCATTGGCCACAAAATATGCCAAATGAATGTGAAGAAACAAACATTGTTGAAGTTCAACAAGAATCTTTAGGTGTTATTGAGTTTACACAAGTAGGAGAAAGATAAATGTATATTGGTTCGCGAAGATCACATGCAGAACGTGAAGCCATGGAAGACCTTTACAAGGGTTCAATACAAGATATTGAGGGTAGCATGATTGTAGTTTTAGCGACCGAAGATCCACATGGTTATCCATTCTAGATTGGAAAGGTTATAAAGATTGAGAAATAAAATGATTATGTTATTGCAATTGAAGTGCATTGGTATGCAACAAGTACACACTCATTCGATGGTGTATACAAGCCAGAGATGGTGGTTGAGAAACTTGTCAATAGAAAGAGAAAAAGAAAGGGTCAAAATACAACTCGTCATCGCACTGACCTCTTAAAATTAAATGATGTTGACATACTTGTTTATGACTTCAATTTGACAAAGAGAGGAACTCTTCACTCTAAGGCGACATAGATTATCAAGAGGTTGTTGCCACAAGAAATAAATGCAAGATGGGAGTCGGTTGAACCTAGTCGTAGATCTAAAAGGCATTTGACATCTGAAATGTTGGGCATGCATGTAGAATCAGATGGTGCATTTATCGACAATAGAGAAGAGTATCGATCATCTACATATTCATCCAATCATTCATCTGAAGACAATGTAGACTCTGATGGTATTTCAGAAACCATGAGTCAATCTGAATAAGTGTAGGAAACATTTTATGCATTTTTTATCCATATGATGTTTGTATGGTAACTAGTAATGAGCATTGAACTTACATATGATCTTACATGAAGTTATGAATCTTTTTTTATGTTAGGAATAATATGTTGTTTATTATGGATAATATAATAAAATTTCTTAACTCATATGTTTTGAATATGGACAATATAACAATACTTTTAAGAAAAAATTTATGTTTCATTCAATGTAACTTGTATTTACTTTTTTATTTATTATAAGTAAAAAGAATATTAAAAAGTAACGTTGAATTTTTAAAGTATATTGTGATATTTTCAAGGCATTATGTATTAACTTGTGCTTTGAGTGATAATAAGATTTAAAAAGTAAAAATTTAAGGGTTGATTTTATGATTTTGTTGACAATAATGATGAGTTCTTTAACCACTTTATAAAAATGTGTCATTTTCATACCCTAGTTTTAGAATGGGTGCTATCGGTAGCAATACTTTTCAATTTGATGGTTAATTTTGAAGTTTTGGTTTTAATGGTACCAAGTGCTAAAAAAACAATTTCAAATGATCTCAAATTTTAACGTTTTGAAAATAATAAAAAAATCAAAAACATATTCTTTTTTAGATGTTGATTTTAAGGTTTTTCTGAGCTACTCTATGAGTTTTGAAGGCCATGTTTGAAAAAGGTTGTAATTTTGACCCCGTTTAAAAAAATGGTGCTACTAGTAGCACCACTTTTTGATTTGGGGGTTGATTTTGATGTTTTTTATGCAAAACTATGGGTTTTTGGGCCAGAGTTCTCGTTTTGAGGTCACAGTTCTCATTAAGTCAGTAACTATGTTATTGGAGAAACTAATGAAAAATGGTTAATTGTTCGTGATTCAGATAGGTGATTCCTATCGGTGTTCACCATCCACTTCTGATGTGGATGTCCTAGTTATTATTGGTCATTATAAGTAGGGTTGATTCATTATTGTTATTAAAAAAAACTATACCACATAAAATAACTAGTCGGTGGTTCATAAAGAGATAAAATTTCACTTTTTCCATATATCTTTGGCTTTTGGGGCATTAACTTATTTCCTTACATCCAAGGAAGATGACTCATTATTGTTATTAAAAAAAACTATACCACCTAAAATAACTTGAAGGTAGTTTCTAAAGGGGTAAACTTCCACTCTTGCCATATATCTTTGGGTCTTGAGGCATTAACTTGTTTCCTTACACCCAAGGAACACAAGTTCTTAGCCAATTAAAAGTAATGTTAACTCCCAAACCAAAGGGAAATTTCAACTTAGATAACACTCGCAAGAAATGCAATGTTTGTTTTAATCGTCGCTAATGCCTAGACTTAGTCCCCGCTAGTTACCGATTCTTATAAATTAAGAAAATAATATCTAAGTCCCATACATGAAACCATATACTACTTTCCATTACAATTTAACCTCTGGTCTAAAAAAATACATTTTTATCCATTTATATACATAATATTTTTTCATTTAGTAAAATATTATAATGACTAACACTATTTTGTTTTATTTGAGTTTTCATTTGAATAATTTACAAATCTAAAATTTCATTTTTTTAAATGTGATTTTTGGCATTATGTGAATGCAACGTAACATACTAAATAGTACCTTCAACTAGTCCTAGCAACAATGATCACTCCAAACCAGTAATGCAAATAACCAGTTTTTATGTTTAAGCTATTGTATTGGCATTTACTTATGGTGTTGTCTAACTGTTCTACGTTTTGGTCTTTTTCGTCGGAATCCGACGACATAAATCTGTAGGAAATCACTATTTTTTGTTATTTAAAATCCATTTTTGAATGCAAAAATGGATTTAGCATGCTGAAAAACTCTTGGGGCACTCAGAGTATATGGAAATAATCATTAAAATATGTGGATCTAACAATTTCTCACCGTATTTCGGACAAATATCCCCGGAAAAAATCACTGGAGAAGGGACAAAACGTAGAATGTTTAGACTATGGCTTTACTTATTAGTCTATCTCTTTCGGGTCTAGAATTGAGGAATCAATGTGCCAAATTTTTCTCTCTTTGTACGTAAATTGATGTATTTATTTACCTTATATTCTAAGTTTTGATTATATATATATATATATATATATATATATATATATATATATATATATATATATATATATATATATATATATATATATATATCAGCTAATCCCCAACTTTTATCTCTTGTTTGACCTAATATCGAGGTGTCTTTCATTTACTAGAAGGGATTTGTTATGTTTCAAGTTAATGTTTGCACAAGGAATAGCCAAACTTGTAATGTTAGTGCATTAACTTTATCTCTGAGTTAACATAATTTCTTTGACATTTTGTTTTAGCAATTTTTTATGACTTAGATCAATGTATGAATCATTTATGAATTAATACAAATTAGTGTTCACAATTTTTATCCTTGTGCATTGTTAGGATCTTGCACCGTCTTGCTAATGTTTTCATGCATTGGGACATATGGGGATTTCATCACCTCATCGATTGAAGACGCCTAGTGAGTGATTCCTATTGTTGACAAACTTGCTTTGAATATGTTTGTTATATCTCTCGTCTAGAGTTGTGATGGAAGTATTCACTATTACAACTATTCGTGCCATGCACTTTTTTTTCATTGGGTGGGTATTTCTTAACTTTACCTAAACACATTATGCCAGATCTTCATGGTCATCATTTCTATGCTTCTCCTACACAAAAGTGGATGGGCATGGATATTTATTTTTTATTATTTATGCTGGCATAGAGTATTGGGGTAGTAATTTAAAAAAAATACCATACTAACTTGCATTATTGATAGGTATGAAACTAGTGCATTATTGAATAGTGGATTATTGACGTAAGAACAACCAAAGATGCAACTATGGTGGTGTAATGTGCCCAACCACCCCTGTGCCCATTGGGATGGTGGCACACTGGAAAATTTCCTCAATTTCCCCACAAAATTCCTCTTCAACATCCAACTCTAATACCATAATTAAATTATGCCCTCTCATATGATAAAAATATACAAGCACATGACATGTAGAGTTATGCATTAATTATAATAACATACATAACTGTAAATTCAAACCATTCATGAAATATAACAACAAATAAGCATATAAGTACACATATACTTAGAACACTTATTTTTATCAATAATAATCACCAACTAGCTGCATACGAGGGACATTTGTCCCAACCGTAGGCATTGTTGCACTAGTTCTTTTCACAATCGACCACCCTTTACTCGGGGAAATGAATCCACAAGGACAAATGAAATCATATGACTAGCTATAGTCACGCTGTAGTTCCCTCACTCAACCCAACACCCAAAATAATATGGTATGCTCACACACACATACATACAAACTCACAAACTCTCTTTACTCTTTAGCTTGCACAACGCCAGAGATGTGGATCTCCTTCTTTGCAATGCACTCCCTCAGGATATCACACCTCTTGTTTGGGATCTAGTGTAGAGTGGCCAAGAAATATCTTTGATGGGAGTTACAAATAGGCACCAAAAACTTGAATTTACAATCAGCATAGTAGTCTTCTATTACAGGATAATGTCGCAGGTTACTCTCCTCCAGATGAAATTCGAATGAGGTAGAATGAATGTTGGGAGTGATCGTTGAATTCTCCCTAGCTTCCCGAAAACAAGGATTATATTTGTATATTCCCATCTTGCCACTTGGCATTCAAAGAACTTCACCTAACTACCTTAGCACACATCCCAAGGTTGAAATGCCTTTTACATAAGCTAAGGTAAATTACTTTGGGTTACAATAAAATATTATTATTTCCAAGCTTTAGATCCTTTGGGCCCCTTATTTCCAAGCTTTAGATCCTTTTCCCCCTCTCATTCTCTCTTGTGGAATCATAGCCCCCCAACATTTATGTTCCTCTCATATCACAACCAACGATGCATTTTATTAATATTTCCAATGTACATATTTACATAGCTTGGCCCTCGATCATATTGTTTGATTTTCATCCTTGATCATATTTAATTATATTACAAATTAGGGGATCAAAATGGGGATATTACATTCCCCTTCCCCTTATTTTTGCATTGTCCTTGGTAAAAATCACCATACAAGTGTTCATATATATATATATATATGACATCAAAAGTTCAAAATAGTTGTGGGTATGCTTCATCCATTGCATCTTCCAACTCCCATGTCACATCCTCAGGGTTGTAGCACGTTCGTTGGACCTTTACATGCTCAATGTCTTTGTTCCAGAGCACCTTGATTTTCCAGTCTAGGATATGCACTAGCTCTACTTGGAATTCCTCTTTTGGCTCCACCTAAATCATATTCCAATCTATGACATGGTTAGGATCGTGTACATATATTTTCAATAAAGACACATGAAATACATTATTCACATGCATAGATGCAGACAATGCAAGCATATATGCTATTGGACCTATCCTATCCAATATCTCAAATGGTCTACAAAATTTAGCTACCAACTTGATGCAACTTCTTAATTTTAGTGAACTTCTCTTTGGTGTCACTTTTAGAAATACATGTTCTCGGACTTGAAATTCTCTTGCCACTCTAATTGTGTCTACGTAACTTTTTTTCTCATCCTAGGTTACTTTCAAATTCTATTTGATTTTGATAATTTGTTCTTCCATATCCATGAGAAACTCAAACCCAAGCACTAATTTGTCTGTTGGATTGTCCCAACTCACTGGAGTATTAATTTAGTGGTATCAAAAAAAAATTATGAGTTAGTAGTGGGAGTGTTACATAACTTTTACTAAAACTCTACATGATGATGGACTCCTAGATTTTCCCCTCTTAACAAGATTCTATGAACTTGTCCTCAACAAAGAATTGATATGTATGATATCATATCTTTTTATCTTGAGCTTGGAGCAATATTACAAGTCTCAAGGAAACATCGTTACAAGCAATGTATACACTCCTTTGTAGGAAGAGTTCTTAGAGATTTAGCTCAATTTTGATTACATAAACTAGATTTATCTTCTCCATAGTTGCCATGAGTTATTGATATGGATTGGATCATTATATTATTTTTCATCTATCTCAATGCTTTTAGAATGGAAAAAGTTGGAGGAATCAACTTGCAAAGCCATTTTAGTGGCAAGTCCCAGTTTAGAATATTGGGGTTTAGAACATTTCGGGGCCATTTTGAGGCATCAAATGGTATTTTTAGGGGTTAAAAATTTCCCAACATAGGTAGGACTTGGTGACACTATTCTACACATCGAGGCCTTTCCAAGGATGCAAAAATCACGTCAATCAGAGCTTGTATGCAAAAGTTATGTCTCCCGCAAGTTGACCTACCATGTTGACCACCATGATACAAGCAGATGCCACGTCAACCCCCGTTACTCACACATATGGGGCTAGCCATGTATGTAATTTCAAGAATATTCTAGAAGGTCCAAAACCCTGTCACAATTGAAAATTTAGGAAGTCAAGAACTTACCCTTCGATGGCTATTAGGCTATGTTAAATACCGGGCCACTAGGAGGAGAAGGGGTTCCATTCTTTTGCATTGTATCTTGTTCCATAATTGAACAGAACATCTGAGAGTGGTATTCTATGAACATAACATAGGAGGAGAGATTATGTATCATCCATACAAGCCACAAGTCAAATGAAACTCTTTGTATTTGCATAATTTTTATAATAGAGAAAAGAGAGTAGAGCAACCTCACCTTCTATCTGAGTTTTATCCTATATAGGGTTTCCTAGGTCATATATTGTTTTTATTTGTGGATGGTGTAATGATATTTTATTGTTCTATATTTTCCACATTTTATCTATTTCATGCATAAGCAAAAAACCAATAACTAAATATTCTGGAAATCTAAAGGAATTTAACCTTCATACTGTAGATTTCAGTTTTATTTATCAGATCTATTGTGACATATTGTTCGAGTGGAATATCCACAACAAATTACAGATCATATTGGTATCAAAGTAGGTTTTCTTTTGGGTAATTTTGGGAAGTTGCAGGATCTAGGCATCGACTTAAAGAGAAGTCACAAAACCCCTAGCTATGGCGGACAAGTTTGTTCATAACAACCCTTGAGATCTAGCAGAAGAGAGATTTGAGCAGTTGGAAGCCCAAGTTTCCGATATCAGTCACAATATGAACCTCCTCATGGTGGTTCTATCAATAAATCTCAGACCGTTCGGAGATGATGGAGGCTCTAACTCAGGGATTGGATCGGAGGGGAAATCAGGAGATTGGGTAGACTCAAGAAAGGACTTGTAGAAAGAATCGGAGAAACAACAACCTAGTTCAAGTGTCATTAACCCTTCACAGTACCTATTCAAGATGGAAGTGAAAGTGGACATAAATCCATATCAAGGTGAAATTGATGCATTAAAATTGAATCATTGGTTGCAACAACCATAATTTTATTTTAGCATTCATCATATAGATGAAGGGCATAAGATTTCATTTGCTAGAATGAAGTTAGAGGGCTATGATCTGGATTTATGAGAGGAACGAAATAAAACAAAATTCTATAACATTAACACAGATATACAGAGAACAATAAAATATATACAATGAAACTTAGCTTCTGTTCAATAAAGAAATCTGTTGAAACTGTAAAATGCAGAATGAAAACAATCTTGCTCGAATGGTGGTAGCTAATCTCTAAGAAGAGATGTGGTGGCTACACACATTCATCTAAGCACATTACAATGAGGTCTCCAGGAATTTTTAGCATCAAGAAGTAAACAAAAAATCGTAAACATCCAAAAACCTAACCATAGGAGATGAAGCACCAAAAGTCATGTGGGCCCCGATGGGGTAAGTTGGTACATCAACTTCCTGATATTGTAACTTTTGCATACGATATTCGTTTTAGGCGCATAATAACCCATTGGAAAGGTCTATCTAAGGACTACACATTATGTCATCATACTCTACATTTTCCTACAGTGTGATTGTGGCGGGCCCAAAAAACGTTGTTTAGGGCCTCAAAACGGCCCCAGAGGTTTAGGACCCAAAAAACTAGAAAAAAACTGCCAAGATGAAAATTGTAACTACCAAGATGAAAGTTGTATGTGAGCCATTTGGAAGAGGTGGGTGGCCACTGATATTTATCTGGATCAATCCTCCCTCCTTATGAAGCAATGGTCTCCATTGTGTTGAGTTCCCCCATCAGATGAGAAAATTTCTACTGAATTCTGCCCCATGTGAGTCACTTCCCTTGGTGCAGGAGCAGCCCCGCTTTGACAACCTGATAATGTTAAATTTTTTGTTGGCGAGTGCCCTTGACCTGTGTGTCCACGATATGATTAACGGATGTATGTTCCATGCAGTCAGGGTTGATCTCTATCAATGTCAATTGTTCTATTATCTCTAAGGTGTCCAATAAGGGTGAAAAGTATGGCCAAAGGAGGTCCACATTAAACAGTGGATGCAAGACAAGGAAGGGGGGAATGTTGAGCTCAAATGCATTGTCACCCACAACCTTGGTTATGGTGTAAGGTCCATAGTGGAGTGGACAGAGGTTTCTATGGGGTCCTGTAAGGTGTTCTTTCTGGAAGTGCAACCAAACTTTATCTTTCACTTGAAACTTGTGTGACACCCGATGTTGACCCGATGTTTATCATGGCGTTGTTTGTACTTGGCATTGGACTTCTACAAAATATCCTAAACCTGTTGGCAAATGTGTTTGATTTTTTCAATGAACCAGGTGGCTTTGTCGGCTTCGGTTTGTGCATGGGAAGATTCTTCATGTGTGGATGCAAGGGGTAGTGCAACATCCATGGGACCCAATGGTTGAAATCTCAACCTCACCTGAAAGGGGTTGTGGTCGGTTGAGCTATGTATGGATTTGTTGTAATTGTTTTAAACATAGGGAAGACTGGCATCACATGTGCATGGATGCTTGGAATTGTACATGTTAAATATATGCATAGTCATCTTATTGATGACCTCGGCTTGGCCATCGATTTGGGGGTGGAAGGTCGTGGATTTGGTGAGCTTGGTGTCCAACCGACCAAAGGCTCGAACAAAATGTGTTGAGGAACCGACTATCTCGATATTAAATTATGGTTTATGGTATCCCAAAATGTACCCACACTTGTTTGAAGAATAGCTTGGCAATGGCCTCTGTTTTGATGCTCTTCTTGCAGGTGACCAGAATCGACATCTTGGAAAATCGATCAACAACCACGAAAATATAGGCATTTCCCTACTTGGTTGAAGAAAGGCCCGACATGTAGTCCATCGACATGGATTCCCAAGGCTTGTCCGGAGTAGGCATAGGGGTGTACATGTCTTATTTATTAATGGATGGTTTGGCAATGGCACAGGCTGTGCAGGACCTGATATACTTGTTGACATCCTGTCAGAGTTTCGACCAATAGAAATGTTGTTGCCACACTGCCATTGTGTTTTCTACTCTGAAGTATCCTGCCACTCTACTGTAGTGAGATTCCCAAATAATCTTCTCTCACTCACTTGATGGAACGCAGGGATGGCCCAAATGGCACAACAACTTGTCTTGTAGATGAAAATTAGTGATAAATGTGTTTGTTCCCAGCATATGGTAGGTAGTGGCAAAGTCAAGATCTCTCTCGTAGAGTTGGGGCCATCTGGAGATCTCATGTCTGCAGGACTGTAGCACCATGGTTAGTGCGACAACTAGAGGTATACTGAGGCAGTCAATGACATAGTTGGTGCTCCTTGACTTTTACTTCATGTTGAGATGGAATTGCTACAAGTATGTGGACCACTTTTGATGGCGATCATTCTGCAATTTGCCTTGTGTTTGCATGAACTGTAGAGGCTTATGATTAGTGTGGATGACTGTGTCCTTCCTAAAAATGTAATGTCTCCAGTGGTGGCAGGCTTCTACAATGGAATACATTTCTTTGTTGTAAGTCGGGTACTTACAGAAAATATATGATAGTGTCTCACTATGATAGGCCGCAGGATGTCCATGTTGAGTGAGAATTGCGCCCATAACATAGTCTAAAGAATATGTCTCAATCTCAAAAGGATCTTGCAACTCAGGTAATGAGAGCACCGAGGATGAGCACAAGTGTTGCTTCAAATCATCAAGCACTTTCTGTTGTGACTTCCCCCACGTGAATTTTTCCTTGCCACTGCGCTTGGTCACTTGGATAAGGACCCATGCAATGTGGGAGAATCCCAACATGAACCTGTGATATAAATTGGCAAGGCCTAAGAAGATCCAATGCTCAGTGAGTGTTGTCAGGGAAGTCCAGTCACTGTTGACATGGATCTTGAATGGATCGACATGCACCCCATGTTCATCAACAATGTAGCCTAGGTACTAGAACCTATTCATGCTGAAGGAGAATTTTTCCAAATTTGCATATAGCTTGTGTTGTCGCAGAGTGTGAAAAACCTGCTAAATATGCTGCAAGTGTTTCGCCCAATTCTGATTGAAGATGAGGATGTCATCCAGATACACCACCATAAAATAATTGGTGAAATACTGCAAGATATCGTCCATCATTCTCATGAAATTTATTAGGGCATTTGTCAAGACAAAGGGCATGACCAACCATTCAAGAAGACCTTATTTGGACTTGAAGGTAGTCTTCCATACATTGGTCTTCTCTATTGGGACCTGGTGGTAGTCGGACTTCAGATCAATCTTACTAAAGTATTTTCCCCACTTGAGCTAGTTAAGGAGATCGTCAAGGAATTGGGTATTGGTTCCTGGCTGTGTTTTTATTTAGGTCCCAGTAATCAATGCAGAGTCGCCAGGTCCCATATTTCTTCTACACAAATGAAATTGGGCATCCACAAGGTGATGAGCTTGGGCGGATGTGATTTTTTTCGAGTAGCTCTTGTATTTGGTGCTTGATTTCCTCATCTTCTAACAGAGAGAGGCAATGGACTGGCCCATTGGGTAGCGGTGCGTTCGGGGTTAGATCGATTGAGTGTTTGACCTAACAGTGCAGAGTTACCCCAATGGGTGAGGAGAAGATGTCTTTGTATTCTTCTGTTGGTTTATATTATCTTATTTTATACCTTTAACATGATTGACCAAGGGTTCAAGTCTCCTAGGGTTCCAACAAAGCCTCCAAAACTAGCGTCCCTCTTGGTAAACCAGAAGGAAATGTAGCACACAAAGTGCACTGTGCAGTCTCACCCGAGATAGTCTTAATGGGTGACTGCAATACTCAGGTGTTTGCGGTCCAAGATTGAATGGAGATCTGAGAAGTGTATGTTGAGAGTTCTATTTACCTTATTAAAGCAACATACTGTCATCCCCGATTATGCATGTAATGTAATCCATTCATTCATTCATCATGCTAATATCTATTCATAAACAACAAAAAATACATGAGCATTCAATCACATAACACATGCTTTACCGTGGTTCACCCCCTCCTGGGCTACGTCCACAAAGATCTGGCTCTTAAGCTCTTCTATTATGGCAGATCCAAAACTACAGCGTCACACGCTTTACAACTCATCCTCAGACGGGTCGAGATCTATTATGAGGCAGAATAAATCGCATCAGGCTCCTCGGCCTATGATCTAACCCTCAAGATCTATCCCCCTCACTCCTCTACAACTCAACATCTTACAAAAAGGTTACAGAAAGTCTCTTGATGCCTATGTGTCTTCTCTCTTAGCCACCACTACCCTTTATCATTCTATATCTCTATCTCTCAAAAAATACCTCTCAAATGTTATATATCCCTTTCAATCGCTTCTACGAATTTCTATATATATGTTTCTAGCTCACCAACCATTACAATGTATTACAAAAACCCTAACCCTAACATCGTTAGGTCTTCCATGTGTGCACGCGTACTGCTCTTCCTTCTAGCTTTCGCTTTCCTCGTGCATGCCTTCCTTCCCAAAATATCCTTTCTTTTTGCTTTGGCTTGCTTCCAACAGGCCCCCAACACTGACATGTGGCTCATCCCGAGCCACCTACCCTCTGTGTGTTTCGCCAATATCCCTGGTGATCACTTGGAACTTCTCCATGAGCTCTGTTGCGTGCGTTTGGGCCTGTGCGGTCTTCTCCTTGAGTGCTTCCAATGCCTGCACTACAGTGTCGTCGCTGACCATTCCTGCACACTCTGCCTGGGTTTGTGCCATATATGTTTTGGCTTATTCTGCCTGCGCGATGACCTTTCCTGCTCGCTCCTGGAGCAGTTCCATTTG
This sequence comes from Picea engelmannii, assembly GCA_009831015.1. Taxonomy (NCBI): domain Eukaryota; kingdom Viridiplantae; phylum Streptophyta; class Pinopsida; order Pinales; family Pinaceae; genus Picea; species Picea engelmannii. The sequence continues at coordinate 284,452 of ML779414.1, forward strand.
GGCTTGGCACTTCTTTTTTTGCGTTTGCACAGTTATGAGTTCTGCCTGCAGTTTCTTCATGTCTTTCACCCCTTTGACACGTTATGTGATCGACATTGTCTTCTGCCTCTGCTTGAGGTCTTGGATAACTACACTTATCCTTTCTCCTTCCTAGTCCCATTGCTCGACATGTTGATCCTCTTCTAGCTTTGTCCAGAGTTGTGCTACTTTCTCGAACAATTCGTTCGCTGCGCAAACTTGTCCTTCTATCTCTTGTATCTGTGTTGTTGCCTCCTTTTTCCTTTTCTCCCTCACCTCTGGTGGAGTGGTAGGTGTGAGATGCTTGCGAAGATTCTCGATCTCCTATTGGTATTGATTGATTGTCTGCACAATCTGATCAATATTCTTTATTGCTGTGAGTTTGGTCGTCTGTGCAGTCTTCGGGATATTCTCGTAGGCTACAACCACTTTCTTCTCGAGTCTCTTCACGTGTTCCTTCTCTTCTTTGGTCTTGAGCTTAGCCTGCTCGAATACCAATTCCATCTCATCTCGATTATCCTTTACCTGTTGCAACTCTATTTTATCCATGCGTGAACAAGACTGTACCTCATGTGTAACATTGACCTGTAGTTTATATAAGGCCTTGGTTGGTATTCGCGGCAATACCAACTGCAATTGAGCCAAGTCATTCAGGGGTGTCTGCCCCACAATTTTGTCCATGCGTAGCATGCTGGGTGTAACGTGAAACGTTGAACTCAGTTGTGGTATCATTTGGACTGTATCATGCTCGCTTGCTTCAGGTTCTCTTCATGTCTATGATGTAGATGGGTCCATTTCCATGCTTCTACCGGCTACCTACGCTTCCCCGATCTGCCTGAGGATTTGTGTCATGTATTCCATCTCTTCTTCAATTATGTCCCTTTGGCGCGCAGCATTCTCAAAATCCTCAAATGTGTGATCTTGGATCACTTGGGCCACCATTTCTACATCATCCTCAGTGATCCTGTATTCTGGAGGTGTTCTATGTGCCTTCGTTTTCTTGCGTGCACCCCCCGTATGGGTGGCTGGCCGCTTAGTCTAGCTTGGCCCTTGTGGAGTAGGACTTGATGTAGCCCCTTGTGCTACCTCGGCCTGTTTCTGTTGTACTTGGGGTGCCTTCATGTTGTTTTTATTCCCCTTTCAGGCTCTTGTTTTGGATGTCCCCCCTTTCTTCTGCGATGGTTTGTTCTGACCTGTCCTTGGTTTCTTGGGCACTGCTCCTTCTTGGGGCTGTGTTTATTCATGCCCTACATATTCAATGTGTGTATGTTCATGTCTTGCCTCCTCCTCCTCTACCCCTGTAGGTATGTCTCGAGTGAGGACTGGAATCCTCCATTTGTCTTCCCAACGTTAATGGTTATTTCTATGTCCCCCTTCGTGATGCAGTAGCGCAATTGTAGCCATTGCTTATTGGGGTCCTTCCACACCTGGATCCACATCACATGTCTAGTGGATTTGAATTTGGCTATGCTATGATAGTTTGCAACAACTTGTGGAGTTATCCTTCAGGTGTTGGTGATGGTTTCCTGTAGGTCGCGAAGATATCCTTCGAATACAGTTGCATTCATTCTTCTATTATTGGCGTCCAAAGCAGCTCCAACCGATAAGTATCACGCTCCGTGATTGGGTTTGGGTCTATTGCAAAAATATGTGTACTTCGGCTCCTTCCATCCCATAATGGCTATCATGATGAGTAGCCATGAATAATGAAATTATGTCCCGAGATCCTGCGCATCCTTGTAGTAGTCCAGGAACAGGTTCAAAAAATAAGGGGCCCAGCTGATTGTGGTGCCCTCGGCACACTGTGTTGCAGCTGCGATGACCCAAGCCATGACGTCCTCCTTGTGGAATTTCGTGAGCAACTTGCATGCCATGATTTTCGTGGCCATTCTTGTCGCGATGTCACTAATATGTCTGATAATGATTCTGCGCATCCCCCTTTTGGTGTCGTATTTCTTTTTCATCTCCTTAGCCAATGCTTTCTCCTTTGTTTTGTCATCCAGGAATTATGCAGGATCCATGCCTCATGATGGTATCCCTGTGATGTGTGCGATGAGATCTACGTCTATGGGGACGAGTTGTTCCAGCCACAAATATCCACCATGTGTGAATGCCATCAGCTGCTTGACAAAAATATTTGCATATTGGCCTCACCCAAAGTGTGGTAGGTCCAACAGACCTAAAATCCCAATTCTGGCAAATCCTATTGCCCACGAGACTAGTTGATTAATTGGTTCACCAAATGGATCTGTGCCCACAGTTTGTAGGTAGACCTGCTTAGCGAACTCAGGGAACTTGTCCCTGTCTGTTACATCATGGTTTGAGTACCTCAATTTCTTTATATGAACTAACAAGTCTTCTTTTACCCGTACCCCTTCTGGTATGTGTGGCAGAACAATTTTTGTGGTGGGTTGTCTGTGCGGTGACCTAGGTACTGTCTGTTTGTCCTTCCACGGTGGTGATTGATTCTAGGTTCCAACCTCCATTGTTCATTCACCAGCATACTACTCTGGTCGGCTAGTGACATATTCCACTGATCCATCCTGTGGGTGTTCTGACACAATTGTCTGTGACTCTTCTGGCTCAGCCACTTCTTCCTGATTTGGAGTCATCCCGTTGACTCTTGAGGCTTCGATGGGGTTTTCTGGTTGCACTTGGTTGTCTGCATATTCATTCGGTCGACCCTACCCATCTTTCGGCATATCCACGTCCATGCCCACAGGTGTTGTCTATTGGGTTTCTTCTTCGATGCGTTTGGGGCTGCCCATTGTTGTATCTGGTGATGGGATTTCATCCACATTGACGACTTATGGTGGTGGAGATGGTTGTTGTTTGCTTCCCTGCGATTGTGTTTGTGTTATGGTCCTAACTCTGGGTTCTCTAGTTGTCTGGCTCGGTTCTCCTTGTTTAGGCGGTGCCATGGTGGTAAACACTTATCGTTCACCAAGCTCAGTAGCCTCTGCAACCTCTGTAAACTTCACTCTCTACTCTGTATTCTCTATCGCTCTCTGCCTCTTCCAACCCTCGTAATAAGATTTTTTCTCCCACGTCCCTGCTTTGTATGGGCGTCGTTTGAAGCTTGTCAAAGACATTACCTTTATTACAGATTCAATGAACCATTGGTCCCTTCGTACTAGCTTGCCATTACTTTCCCTCGTCGTCTCCAATTGGCGTGATTAATGTGGCATCCTTTCAGTCGTTTTTGACATTCAATTCTACTAGCCTTCGTCACTTAGCACTTCTTTTGTCGTAGTTGCCTTTCCCACTTGTTTTTGTTTTGAACTTGACTGTTGGCCTTGTCTCCATCGGGATTTTATTGCTAATTGTGTGTGTTTCTTCTCCTTTCGTTGCACTGTGCTTCTGTTAGTATCGTTTGATATCTTGCTCTCTCTTATTATTATTATTATTTTATTTTTTACTACGCGGTGTCTTTCATGTTGCAGGTGGTCGACTGTCCTTGTACAATTTCAGTCGACTCCCATTGATCATCCCTATGCGCCTCCTGAGTCCTTCAATTGTAAAAATCCTCCTTTTGTGACAGTTTTTACTTCATATGGTCCTAACCATTGCATTCTGAGTTTTCTTGGATGCTGAATAGATTTACTTTCATACATCAACATTAAATCTCCTTCCTTGAAAGTTTTTCTCTTGATATGTCTGTCATGCCAAGATTTGTCTCTTTCTTTCTGAACTTGTTGGTGGAACCCTACTAGGATCCTATCTTCCTCCATGATCATCAATTGACTCAGCCTCTCATGTACTGTGCCTCGTTCTGTCATGTTCGTGATTGTTGCTACATGCATACTGGGTACCAAAAATTCTAATGGCATGATTGTTTCTTATCCATATACCAATCTAAATGGTGTGTGTCATGTTAACTTCTTGCATGTGGTCTTGTATGCTCACAATACTGTTGGTATTTTGAGGTCCCAATCATCCCTCTTGACTTTATAGATCTTTGTCAGTGCATTTTCAAGGATTTTGTTAAAGGTTTCTACTGTTTCGTTAGCTTGTGGGTGATATGGTGTACTCTTTTGATGATGGACTTCAAATTATTCAGTCATGGCCTTAATAGTGTTGTTAATGAATTGAGTGCATTGGTCACTCATCAAAATTCTTGGGCAACCAAATCTAGTAATCACTTGCTCAAATAGAAAGTGTGTTGTTTTTTCTGCGCTGCAATCGTTAACTGGTGTTGCTTCCACCCATCTTGTCAGGTATTATATCGCAGTGATAATGTACCTTGATCCTGTTCTCTTTGTCGGTGGGTTAATTGGTCCCATGAAATCTATTGCCCATTTGTCGAATACCTGCAAAGTTACATGTGGTTGTAATGGCATCTCATCCCGTCTATTGGGTTTACCAACCCTCTAACAGACATCACATCTCTGACAGTATTCTTTTGAGTCTCTGTGAATGGTCATCCACCATAGTCCTGCGCGCAGTACCTTCTGCACGGTATCTTTGCCTACGTAATGTACTCTTGTTATTCCCTCGTGGGCTTCTGCTAAAATCCTTGGTCTTTCATGTTCTAGCACATATCTTTCAAGATGTTATCTGTGTCCATTTTTTATAAGTGTCCTGCAATCAGCTGATAGTCTGTAGCCCAAACTACCAGATTTTTCTTCTGCACGATGTTGTACTCCCATGGCGTAGTCCCTGTACTCAAGTACTGGATGATGTCTGCAAAGTATTCATCAGCGATCTGTACTGAAAATAATTGTCCGTTCGAAAAGTTGTCTTCTAAATTTGTAGGTTCCTCTTCGTTCATAACCCTTGATAGGTGATCAGGTCCTACATTCAACTTCCCTGGCTTGACTATTACTTTGAAATCAAATTCTTGAAACAATAGTAACCGTCGACAAATTATCCCCCCCCAACACTGGCTTGTTGACTAGGTACTTAAGGGCTAAGTGATCTGTGAACATCTTAAATTTTTTTCCCAATAAGTAATGTCTGAATTTGTGCAACGCGTAGACCATAGCTAGGCCTTCCCTCTATATAGTGTTGTAGTTTTTCTCTAATTCTGACAGTTTTCTGCTAGCAAATGCTATTAGATGATCCAAATCTCCTGCTCCTGGCTGCGCCAAAATAGCTCCAAGTTCTATGGCTGATTCATATACATGTACGTGGAATGTCTTCTCCCAGTCTAGGAATACTAGTATCGATGCGGTGACCATCTTTTCTTTCAGCGTGTCCAGACCGTGCTAACAATCTTCATTCCACTAAAACTTTGTATATTTCCTTAACAGTTTCTCCATTGGTGCGGTAATCTGTGCATACCCTTTGATAAATTTTATGTAGTATCATGTGTGTCCCAATGTCGCTCTTAGTTGACGGACTATTTTTGGTGGTGGCAAGTTAACGATTACTGCAATTTTGGCAAGATCTACTAGTAAACCTTGATTTCATACTATATGGCCCAATAGTATCCCAAACAATGTTCCAAAGATACAATTCTTGATGTTTAATGATACCTAACACTACCTGCATCTTTCTAAAATTAGTTGTAAGACCTCTACATGGTCTTTCAACAGACTATAGACTATCCAATCGTCAAAGTATACTTCTAGAAAATGGTGGATAAATTCCCTAAATGCAGCTATGACTACTCTGGAGAATATTGTTGGTGCATTCTTCAGTCCAAATGGCATGATTGTGTACTAGTAGGATCCCCATTCTGTAGCAAAAGTGGTCTTCTATATGTCTTCCTGTGCTATCTTGATCTGGTGGTAACCTAAGAATCCATCAGTGAATGAGTAAACTTTGTGTCCTCCTACGTTCTCTAACTTTTCATCCGTGAAGGATGTAGGGAACGGATCATGTAGGCATGCATCGTTCAACTTCCTCAAGTTGATGCATATTCTTATCCCGCCTTGTTTTTTCTCATGAACTACCATCGGGCTTATCCATTATGACTCTTCCACAGGTACTATGATGTTAGTTTCGAGCATTCTATCGATCTCAGCTTTAACTTTTTTCTTATATATCAGATTTATTCTATATGGTCGTTGTCTGATCGATCTAGCCTCAACTCTAAGTGGTATCTTCATTTCTCCTAGCTCTCCTGATATGCCCTTCATTTCTGTAAATATTGTGGGGAACAAGTCGTTGTACTCACACAGTAACTCTATTATTCTTTCTATTGTCTGCTCATCCCAGTAGTCTCCAATGCTATCCATTTTGGGATTCTCAATTGTCCCAATGTTGACTTTCTTCACCTTGATCGGCGCATCAATTACTTCTAATTCTAGAGATTGGTCTTCCACTTCTCTTTCACCTTGCGCTTCCTCGATCTGAATATCGTGCATATCGTCTTCATCTCATGCATCTTCCTGCACATGGTAGCATGACAACAGTTATTTCATTGTTTGTCTTTTCCGTTGTTGTCCCTCTGTTATGAGTTCGACTTCCGGTTCCTTAATTAATATCACCCCTCTTATCTGTTTAAGTGTTGCATCTATGTTAGGGTTCTCATGTTCAAATGAGAAAGTGAATATAAAGTTATGTTGCAATACTGGTCAGCTCATAGTCCCTCTGCGCAATTCTTGATCTGTGTACCAATATGCTGGTATGCCCTCTAATGTGTGTATAAAATGATGAGGCCATTCTTCTGGGGGTGTCATTTTCCATAGCGCTTTGTACTTCTCCAAGTGTTTCGTCGGCCCCATGTCCATCGTACTTTTGTTTTTGTTTTCTTCTCTGTTTTGCGCCAAACCTTATGTGCAGTAACCGCTTAAATTGGTACCAATCTATGATTGTTTCCTTGTGTGCACCCCACCATCTTGCAGGTGTGGCCTTGAGTGCTATATCGAGTGCTAAAAGTCTTTGATTCTCTAGCACTTCATCTTCATAAAGTGTCAAGAATGCTTCTATATCATTTACTCCATGGAATTTGGGTGGTTCCCTTAGCTCTGCACCTACCCATCTTACTGCGCGGTATATTCTTGCACATCTTTTTGTGGAAACTCCGTGTAGCCTCTGTTGCTAGTTTTCTAAACCTGTATCTGAATTTGTTGCACGTGAAGTAATGCTCCGCCAACTGAGTATCCCATCTGTAGTTGGGTTTACGTAGTCCTCATCACGCGCAATTGTTCTATACAAGTGGCTAATTTCCTCCAAGTCCAAGCAAGTAGGTTCTACAAAAATCTCTCCTTTTGATGGGTCTAATGGCGCAATGACCATGTATTCTCCTGACTCAAATGTCATTTTCCATGTTTTCAAGTTGATTATGACCTGGTTATCGAACGCCAAATTAAGGCCAAGCAATGTTGTATATGGTGTTGTGTCATCCACTATCTCAATCACTTTGAAGTCTACTTTAGTGCGCACTCCATCCAAGTCTACTGTCACTCCTTTCATTCTACCAATTGGTAGAACTCTGTGTTGGTTTGCTAGTTTCAGCTGAACAGGTGAATATCCTAATGTGGGCTCTCCCATTCATTGCCATGTCTTCTTGGATAATACATTGACTTCGGATCCTAGATCCAGTGTGATATCTTCCATGTTGAAATCTATGATGTTGGCATTTAGCCTGAACTCCCTACTTGTTCTTCTCTTTGTATGTAGGTGATTGACTGTTTTTTGTTCTAGTTTTCCTTCTGTCTCTATGCTACATTTTTCTAATAAATTTTGCAATATTTTGATAGAAGATGGATCACTCAATAGTTTTACACGTGATTGCAAAAAGCCTTTGATTGTACTTACTTGTCTCGGGTGTTTCATTTCTTTGGTATGATCCAACAATGGAGGCATCTCATACTCTGGTACCTTCTTAGTCTGCTACGTAGTTGAAGTTGACGCAATGTCGGCCTTCAAAAACTCTTGTCTGGTTTGCCTAAATATATCCTTCTCATTTTGTGCGTTGAACTTCTTCCTTGGTTTGACGTTCTTCTTCACCCATTGGTGTTGTGCTGGCTCTTGTCGGACTGCGTAATTTCTTGTTCTAGCTCCTCCGCACGTAACTATGTTGATGTTTCGTCCTTCATCCCTTGCTTCGGCTGAGATCCATTGAACATTTTGGTTGTTCTGATTCCTCTTTTTCTGGATCTTTCTCAATAATGTTGGACATTCTTCCGTGTCATGATCCGATGCGCGACAATACATAGAAGTCATTGGTGGAAGTGGACATTCTCTTGCATAATGTCCTGGTTGTTGAAAGTTGTGACATACCACTAGTCTTCTTCCTCGTCTGAATCCTCCTCTTTCTCTTCCTCCACCTCTGTAGCCAGCTCGATCCCCTCTCGATGTTGTGTACTGAGGCACTTGATTGTACTACGGTTGCACGGTATTATATGGTTGTTGTGCAGTATTATATTGTTGTTGTGAAGTGTTGTATGGGGATGGTACCTGATTAAACTGAGGTGCAACTTGACCAGTCATCATTTATGCATGCACCCTATATTCATCTGATGTCCTCTCTTTCATAAAATCCATAGTTCTACAATCCTTGTCATCATGGCCCACTGACTTGAAAAAGTTGCAATATGAACTCTTTGGAACTGTCTAGTATTTATGCATCATTGGGTAGTGACATGGATCGTGGCCCGGTTTCTTACAGATTTCACACCATAGTCCTCATGTTGGTAACGGATTTGGCATTCTTGATGCCATATACTGCGTGAATGTTTGACATTTGTTATTATGGTGTCCTTCTGTCCTGCATGTGGTACACCAAATGACTTCTCATTTGTCCTTACTTTTGTTCTAGTTTAGCTGGAATGTTAATTTCTTCAAATCCTCCTCCAGCTCTTCGATGGCTGGATCCGTCTGTTGATATTGGTTTTCTTCCAGTTGTAGAGCTTCCTCTAGAGCCTCTGCCTGTGTCTGAAATTTTTGTTGTCGCAATGGATATTTCAAGTGTGGTAGTAATGAATTGATGAACAGATGCATGTGTTGCGTATATGTCATGAGATATTTCATCTTTCCTTTCAGTCACTTGAATCTCTGGTCAATCTCCCATATGGATTCTCCTAGTTTCTGTCTAATTTCTATCATCTCGTTCACGTACTGATCCTCTAAACTTGGCTTTTGAAACTCATTTATCAACAACTTCTTGATGTCCGCAATCGTTCTGGTTTTCCCTGGTGCATTTCTTGTAGCTAAACTCATATACCAATCTAGTGCGCGATCCCTTAATGTAATCGCTATTTGTGCAAGTTTAGTGTCCTCGTCTGTGATCTATTTTTCTTCCCAGATCTTCTCACAGATAAACATGTGCTTCTTCGGGTCCTCCGACGCTTCTCCTTTGAATTATGGTAACCTGATGGTGGGATCGTGTCCTGCCATCCTGAATGTTGAACTACCACCTCCACGTGGTGTAGATACTTGACTAGTGCTTCCTGAATTGGCTCCTCCAGTTGTTGTTCCTTATGTCAATGTACTTCCTGCGGTCTTCCTTCTCCCGAAATTCAGTTGTCTAAACGGTGGTGTTCTTTTTGGTGTGTTAGTCGCACATGGGTTTATGGGTTCCACCCTGACACTAATATGGATAGGATTGTTTCCCTCTATTCCCTCTCTTGGACCTCTCGTCTTCCTCGCATATGTTGCATGCAGGATTTCCTCAATCTGCTCCATAGCCCGAAGATCCTCTACCTCTTCTTCTTCACTTACCAAGCCTTCCCTCATAGCTACGACTCTCTTCTTGGTGTTCACCTTGTATTGGTAGGGTACTCCACTGCGTGTCTTTCCAGTTGTTTCCATGATCTTCTTAATCAAGTCACCATCCATCATGATTGGGTCCAAGGGTTCCCCCTTCTTTCTTTTATCCACTTCTCCTTCCATTTCTCCTCTTTCTGTCAATGCTTCCCCCCTTCCCCCATGCACACATGGAATTTTAGTTGTCTGACTCCATTGTCATTACACCTTTTTTATAGAGCAGTATCTTAATAAAAGTATACAGCGATCGAATATACCTTCATCAAGACCCGCGTAGAAACTCTTTCTCTGTTGCGTTGTACGACTTCGCGGTATCTACTACAAATTATGTTATAAAGCCTACTACAATATTGTCAAGCCAAAAATCTATTGTGCGGGTGAATTTGTTATTCACCTGTTGTAACTGCTCAATCTGAAATGGGGTCCACTCTAATTGTCGGATCCGGTTTGTTGCGTGGTTATATTTCAACCTCAATGTCCACTCCTGCAATAAGTGTGGAAAATCACAGAAAAATACTTCATGCAAATCAGTAACACATACTTCTCAAGATATTTGTGCGGTGTTACTCCAAGGTTTTTTTTTGTCTTTTTGCACAAATTTTAGCTCCTTTGTCTTCAGCCAACTTTCGATCTATGCTTTTTTGTGATTCCACGGTCTCAACATCCCCTTCTCGCAATGCATTCTCGCATTCTTTTTGTTCGGTTCGGTATTCTTTTGACCCGCCTTCCGTAGATCTTACCCTCTTTTAACAGACCCCATCTACACAATCCTATATTGTTCCAACCGGCAACGGAACCATTTGTTGGTTTATATTATCTGAGTTTATACCTTTAACATGATTGACCCAGGGTTCAAGTCTCCTAGGGTTCCAACAAAGCCTCTAAAACTATCGTCCCTCCTGGTAATCCATAAGGCAATGCAGCACACAGAGTGCACTGCGCAGTCTCACCCGAGATACTCTTAATGGGTGACTACAATACTCAGGTGTTTGCAGTCTAGGATTGAATGGATATCTGAGAAGTGTACGTTGAGAGTTCTATTTACCTTATTAAAGCAACATATTGTCATCCTCGATTATGCATGTAATGTAATCCATTCATTCATTCATCATGCTAATATCTATTCATGAACAACAAAAGAGACACAAGCATTCAATCACATAACACATGCTTTACCGTGGTTCACCCCCTCTTGGGCTACGTCCACAAATATCTGGCTCTTAAGCTCTTCTATTATGATAGTTCCAAAACTACAACACCGTCCGCTTTACAACTCATCCTCAGACAGGTCGAGATCTATTATGAGACGAATTAGATCGCATCAGGCTCCTCAGTCTGCGATCTAACCCTCAAGATCTACCCCGCTCACTTCTCTACAGCTCAACAACTTAAAAAAAGGTTACAAAAAGTCTCTTGATGCCTCTGTGTCTTCTCTCTTAGCCGTCGCTATTGTTTATCATTCTATACCTCTATCTCTCAAAAAATCCCCCTCAAATGTTATATGTCTCTTTCAATCGCCTCTAAGCATTTATATATAAACGTTTCTGGCTCACCATCCATTACAATGTATTACAAAAACCCTAACCCTAACGTCATTAGGTCTTCCATGCATGTGCGCATGTTTCTCTTCCTTCTAGTTGTTGCTTTCCTCGTGCATGCTTTCCTTCCCAAAATATCATTTATTTCCACTTTGGCTTGCTTCCAACATCTTCCATGACCTTATCCACTTGTTGTTGTTGTGTGGAGAGACTTGTCATGGAGGCCATGGATGTGGTTACAACCTTCTGCTCACTTTGAGTGTGAATCATGATGAAGACAAACTTCTGGGTCTGAGAGATGACCTTCCTGCATTCCTTGGCAGAGATCAAGGAAATGGCGGTAGATGAGACTACCTCGAGTATCCTGTATAATTTTTTGTCCAAAGTAATAATAACATTACGAGGCCTAGACTCATATACAACATGATGTTTCCATAAATACGGGTTTCCTTAAATAACATCACAAACTTCAAGGGGGACGACATCACATAATACCTCATCTTTGAAGGGCTTGATTTCATAGGCCAGACGATATTGTTGGCTGACGCAAAGATCACTCCCTTGGCGGAGCCATATGATGGTGTACGGTTGTGGGTGTGGTGTTTTTGGAAGAGACAACCACTTGAAGACCTTCGCTGAGTGAGGTTCCTCTGGCTACCAATATCAACGATGAAGTGCATCAGAGTACCCTTCACCCACATCTGTGAATGAAATAGGTGTTCACCTTTCTCTGGTTCATCAGGTTTGTCGGGCTAGACCTTGGTGGTGGTAGCAATGGTGGCACTAGGTTCTGCATCAATGATTTGCCTCCCTTTTTCTAGTTCGAACTCAGAGTTGAAGCCTGCATCTAATTCATAGGATTTCACCTTGGCCACCAATGACTGCTTTGAGCCGCATTCAACTGTGTTATGCTAGGGGCCCTTATGGAACTCACACCATTTTTTAGTGTCTTTCTTTGTCTTCCCATTGTCCTTCTTTGTTTGTGGTTTATACTAGTTGTCCTAAGGTTGCCTATCTTTTCTCTGCCTTTTGTTCTATGGGTTGGGGCCACCTTTGCCATGTTTATGCTCTGAGGGGTTTGCAGACCCAATCTACTATGTCTTATGTTTAATCTTTTGCTTGATTTTGACAACATATAGATAGGTAGCACCCAAGGACGAGATGTCCAAAAATTTTGTTTTTGTCTGGATGTATATATCTATACCATCGTGGTACTTGAGTACCAAATTTCGTTCAGAGTCTTTGATACCCAACTTGGTGCGCAAGGTATGGAAGACATTGGTGAAATCTGGCAATCTTTGGTCTCTTTCCTGCCTCAGTTTGGTCCATCTTGTGTATAAGTCTTCATAACTTCCAACATGGTAGTATTTTTCTTTAATATCATCCCTGAAATAACCCTAAGTGGGTGAAACTACAAATAATGCAGATCTCTTTGTTTCCTTTTGCTCGCAGAAAGTCTCCCACCAATCTTTGACATGGGGGACGACCTTAAGGAGCACAAATGTAATATTTTCTCTATAGAAAATGTTGTGGACATAAAAATACCCTTCTAGAAGGTTTAACCATTTTCTACAACATCTGCATCTATTTGACCTTCAAATATAGGAATATCAAAATTGATCTGTACCTTGAAGGGGGCAACGCCTCCGCTTGAGGAAGATGCGTTCTGTGTTGGCACTCGTCGAAGGATTTGCGAAAAGTTATCCATCATCTCATTCATTTGTCACGATAGGGCTTCCTCAAGCAATAGGTTAAAGGGATCTCCTACCCCATCATATCTCTTTTATTCCCCCATGGGCGGTCATCGGGTTCGGTGAGGCCGATCTTGCAAAGGCTCAACCAATTCGAGTCCTAACTGCTTATACCTTGACCTTGTTGGGGACATGCACAGAGAAACAAATGAAGATCAAACCACTCTAATACCATTGATCTGGATTTATGAGCAGAACGAAGTGAAATACAGATATAGTGGACCTTAACTTCTATTCAATAAATAAATCTGTTGAAACTGTAAAATGCAGAATGAAAACAATCTTGCTCGAATGGTGGTAGCTAATCTTTGAGAAGAGATGTGGTAGCTACGTGCATTCATCCGACCAAATTACAATGAGGCCTCCAAGACTTTTTAGCATCAAGAAGTAAACATAAAACACTAGGCATCCAAAAACCTAACCCTAGGAGATGAAGCGTCAAATGTCATGTGGGCCCCGATGGGGTAAGTTGGTACATCAACTTCCCGGGGTCATAACTTTTACATACGATCTTCGTTTTAGGCGCACGATAACCCGTTGGAAAATTTCTAACTAAGGACTACACATTATTCCATCACACTATGATTTTCTTAAAATTGTGGCTATGGTGGGCCCAAAAAACATTGTTTAGGGCCTCAAAACGACCCTAGAAGTTTAGCACCCGAAAATCTAAAAGAAAACTTCCAAGATGAAAATTGTAATTGCCAAGATGAAAGTTTTATGTGAGCCAACTGGAAGAAGTGGGTGGTCTCCGATATCCATATGGATTAGACCATGTTTTAACCTGGTGGAAAAGCCACACGGAAACACTTAGGTTGAAGGGCGATCCACTAGTAACTAGGTGAAAGGACTTCAAAACCTTCATCAAGTCTCAATTCTACCCTATCGAGTATGTAGATGACCAATGGATCTGGTGGTACTATGTCATGTAGAGGCAGGGGCGGAGAGTACAAGAGTACACCATTGAGTTCAAAAAGATGGCCCTTATGCTCGGTATCTCTACCAAGAACCTAGATATACTCCTCAAGTATCTGGGAGGTTTACATAATCATCTATGAAAGCATGTGATTCTCTTCAAGCCAATGAAAATATATGAGGCATGTGTACATGCACAGTACCTGGAAAACATAGGCCAAAAGAAGGTTCAACTAAGTGGTTCGAAGTAGAAAGAGCAGCAGGAAAATTCCAAGGAGGGAAAGAAGAAGTGGAAAGGGGGGAAATATAAAAAGAGAACAACCACTACACATCAGTGAAAATATCACAACAACCATTGCAATCGTTGCAACATTGATAGCCACTTCGAAGAAAAATGTTGGAAACTTCATCTAGAGCCGAACCCGAAGAACCGCAAGGACAGAAAGAAAAAGAACATTGTAGTTATAGAATCAATCAATCAAGTTGAAAGTAGCTCGGATGTGGATGAAAAGACGGTCAACACATCTATGCATAAGGAGGTGAATCTGAGTATCCTTCATCACCAGGAAGAGAAGGAGATGACCAAGCTCTTCCACATCAAGATTCAGGTCAATAAGACCAAAATAGATGTTATGTTCAACTTTGGTTCACAAGCTAATCTCATAGAAGTGGATCTATTCAGCAAGCTTGGATTGGAGGTTCATGATCATCCTAGTCCCTATCCATTGGGTTGGGTAAACAATTATGTAAAGATAAAGGTAATAAAACAATGTAAGATTAAATTTGTTATAAGTGTTGATTTTATTGATGAAGTGGAATTGGATGTAGTACCCCTTAACGTATGTGGGGTAGTGTTTGCAATCCCTTACATGTATATGAGGGATTTAATATTCATGTGGAGAGTCAACAAATATTGATTGATCAAGAATGAGAAATCCTACATCATCAACGCACATAAAGGCAAGTCAAAGATCTCACTAGTAATTTCCAACCAAGCCAAGGAGTTGATTAGTTCTAGTAAGAAATAGGTTTTGTTTTTCTTAAGAGAAAATTAATCTAATGATAAGTCAAGTGGAGTGAAGACATCCCTGGAGGGGTGTACTAAAGAGCAGAAACGTCAATTGGAGTATTTGTTACAAGCATATGGGGGAGTGTTCTAGGAGCCTAAAGGGATACCACCTAAGATGAAAGTGGAGCAAGAAATACAACTATTTCTAGACCCCCCATTGTTGAATATTGAGTTGTATAGAAAGTCTATTCTGGAAGCAAATAAAGTGAAGAGGCAGTTGCAACAATTTTTGGATCAGGGTGTGATTCAATCAAGTACCTCACCTTGTGGATCACCCATTATAATTGCGCCCAAGAAGGATGGGACTTGGAGAATGTGTATCAATTACAAGGCATTGAACAAGATTACACTAAAGAATTGATACCCTCTTCCAAGGATCGATGATCTGTTGGACTAGCTGCAGCATGTCAAGTGCTTCACTAAGCTGGATTTGAAATCAAGATATCATTGGGTACGAATCAAATAAGAAGATACCTAGAAGACTATCTTCAAGACAAGACAAGGTTTGTATGAGTGGTTGGTTGTGCCATTTGATTTATGCAATGCACCACATAAATTTATGAGACTAATGAATGATGTTTTCTCCTTCTCTAGATTCATTTGTTATTGTTTATTTGGATGATATACTGGTTTATAGCGCTACCTGCGAGGAGCACATCTCACATATTATGCAGGTGTTAGAGACTATGAAAAAACACCAACTGTTGGCCAATCTCAAGAAATGTGAGTTTGTTCAACAGTATTTGGTGTATTTGGGGTATGTGATCGGTGGAGGGGAGCTCAAGATAGATCCTACAAAGATAGAGGCCATCATGAAATGGCTAGTTCCTACAAATGTCACTAAAGTTAGGAGTTTTGTTGGGGCAGCGCAATACTTGCGGAAGTTCGTAGTTTCATTTTCAGCAGTAGTTTCACCACTCCATGCCATAACTGTAACATCCATTGTTTTCATCCAGGCAAATTATACTGTAATTGTATAAATGTGATTTAGGCTGGTGAGCCGATGTCTTGGGGCAAAGAGTTTGTATTGGTTCAATGTGGTCGTAGGTCGAATGGTATATTATGTGCATTGGAATAATTAATAAAAGTAATAATTGTTGGATATGATATGAAAGGGATGAAGAAAAATGGGGGGCTATGATTCCACAAAAGAGAGGGGTCCAAGAGGGAGTTATGCATGTATATTAATCCAAACCCACATTCATGATTTATAATATCATTGTGTAAACATTTTATTTTGTTGTTGATTGTTCGCAAATCCAATCATTTAACTCATGTAAGAGGGTGGGTGTGAGAGGTCACATCCCACAATTATTGGGGCGCATGAGTTGAAGTACAATCATCTTTGGGAAGAGTGAGAGTCAAGCAAGCAAGGGAGAAGAAGGGAAATTCACATAGAAAATAAAGATAATTTTTACATGTAGTTTTTGGGTAGCAAAAGAGGAGTTGAGTACTGTGAAGAGCATCAACCATGTTGTGCTTGAAGGCAACCATTGTTGGGTTGTGTGTTATGCTGGAAATGAGGCATGTGTGCCTATAAAATAGACTATAAGCATGTAGTGCATTTTTTTCTATTGAAGAAATGATTCCACAGCCTTGTGAAGATTGTTGTGAGAACTCATTAGGCAGCTAAGAGTTCTTGGAAGTCCCCAGCTAAGAGTTCTCGGCTAACCAAGTGCACTAAAAGCCCTCATAAACAAATGGTACAACCTTAGGGACTATGATTATTGAAGGGGGTACATTCATTGGGTTGTGCAGGTGGTAGGGAAGAGATCTAGAGGATTGAGACTATTGTGGGAGTAGAACCTGGGTTTGGGGTTGCTCTGTGTTGAGAGTAGATAGCCAGAGGGTCAAATCTCCTTATGGACTCACATCCTCAACATGGGGGTGGCCTGTTGTTGAGACTTGAAGCAACAAAGCCTATGGCTAGGAGGTTCATCCTTCTGTGGAGCTAGTCGGATTACATTTATAAACAAATACGTGTTTTTGTTGTGTTATTATGATTATTCCAATGTGTAAAAGATATTTTAATGTTGTGTTATGTTTTGTTGGATTTGCTTGCATTCATGAATTTATAAATGACGTAGATGCATGGATAAATCGACATGCTATATATGTTATAGTTTTTATGGGCCTATTGTCCCTTGGTTTTCTATTATATGTATGGGTGTTTTTAACTTGATTTTAGCAGGCTAAGTCATTTTCTGCAGTCACGAGACTCAACATGGGCATTAGGTATGATACAAAGTGGTATTAGAGCTTTTGGTTCAAACATTGGACCTGCATGGGCTAAGAACCAGTGCGAATTTGGGTAAAGATTTGTTGTTATGGATTTTGGGCTGTGCAAATTTTGGGGAAAATAGTGAAAAATTAGAGAGAAATCCCCAAATTCATGGGAAAATCCAAGATTTAGTTGCCTTCGAAATGTTTGAGATGTTTAATGGCATCAATCAGCTAGATTGTAGAGCTATATTTAACATGCAAGGTCAAACTTTGTGTTTTAATGGCTACCACAACACTAGGCAGAGTTTAACAAATCAATGGTTGAGATCATGTTTGATCTCGAGATCAACAACCTAGATTCATTTTAATAAATTTAAAAATTTATAAGGTTTCGGCCATTTGAAAGGTGAAGTGAATCGACGACCAAGATTCAATTTTGAAGGTTGGGAAAATGGATCAGAGCAACGACAAAGAACTGTTTTCGATCATTTTGAAGTTGAAGCAAATTGACGACCAAGATTCATTTTCGATGGTTTGAAAGTGGATCAAATCGACGACCAAGATTCGATTCAACAGTTGTGAAAATGAAACAAACCGACAATTTGGGTTCTTTTTTTCCATTTTGGAGTTGGATCTGATTGACAGTCTGGATTTGCTTTCGAAGATTGGAAAATAGAGCAAATCGATGGTCGATCTCATCGACAGAGTTGGGTGAAGTTTAATGGATCAACGGTCGGGATAGTTTTTGAATGATAGATCGACAATCCAAATTCATCGGGTATTTGGTCGAAATTGTTTAAGTATTGGAGTTGGCCAAAGGAAATTGTCGACAACCGATGGCCGATGATCGAACATCAACAAAACTGACAAAGTCTTTTGGTCAGGTCGATAAATTTAGTAAAGTGTTCTCTATCGAGTAGGAGAAAGCATCGATGGCTGATGGTCGATGGTGAGGCGTCGACCGAATTGACAAGGTATTCAGTTCACCTGCGAGAAAGGGTTGATGGTCGATGAAGAAAATAGGGTGATGATGTATCATGCCACATCAACATCCACGTGTCATGCCACACCAACCAAGTTGACACCTTATAGGATGACATGTCATGTCATGTCATGTCAACATCCACATGTCATGCCACGTCAGCCAAGAAGTGCTTGAAATTTGATGGTCGGGTCGGTCGAAGTGGAGAGGTATTTTCATTAGCCAACAACAATAGCCGATAGTCGGGTCGACCAAATTCTTAAGGAGTTTTTCCGCCAATGAAAATCATCGATGGTCAACAATCGATGGTTGGGTCGATCAATTCAGCGATGTGTTGTAAGTGGTTGCCAAGAGAAATGACCGATGGACGATGGTTAATGATCAAGCATCAAGTAGATTCGCGAGCAAGTTTGGCTTGCCAAAGAGAATTGTCGATTGATCGATCATCGATGGAGCTCAAATCAATGGTATAGATTGTTTTAAGTTGTCGATCAATGGTGCAAATTGATCGTTAGGGTTTGGGAAAGGATTAACGGATGAGATTTCACCCGATTTGAAATTAATGACTTGGATTTAAAATGTTGTTATAACATAACAACGATCACTTTTCTATGAAATTTTCAGGTTTTTTAAGGTCATAAACTTGTGAGGGGATTTTGAGGCCCTAAACAATGTTTTTAGAAAATTAAAACCTACAAGAATAGAGTGTACGAGAACAAAGAGCTTTCCAACAAACTATCTCATACATAAAACATAGCTCATATGAAAAAGTTATAGTCGAAATAGTCAAGGTAAAATTTTGGCACCAATTTACTTCCATACGGCTTAACTCTCTGCTCAGAACTCTGTTTGGGGCATAGATGAAATCTGTGGAAATCTTATCAACCATAGAAGACAACCATGGAGATAGATTTGGAATCTGGGTATGTAAAAATGTGCAGGAAGAGAAAGAAGACACATGTAACATACATGAATAAAAATGTAAAACAATCAAAACCTCAGCAGACCATAACTAACAATTTGGAGCTCGGTTAAGGGTGAAATTGTGACAAATCGTTCAAAAGATAGTAATGGGCATATCCAATTGAGATTCTGCCAAAATTACAATAGAATTGGTGTAGGGATGCGTGAAGAGGGATAAAATTACTAATTCGGGAGAAAGTGAAAAGGGGTAAAGCTGTGATTTCCAGATTGCTACAGTTTTTTATTGAAGCATCAATTTGACAATATGAGAGTTGTTGTGAGTTAAGTGTTAGTAGTATTATCTATATCATGTAGAAAATTTTTCTTGGGTCTCAATATATTTATCTTTGTAAGTGAAAAAGTTGGTGTTTAAGATTATTTGCACCAGGGATAAAGGTGCACAAAATGGGTAAATGGGCAATATTCAATTGCCTATAAATTGTTGCTCAAAGATCATAATCGAGCAAGAAAGCAGTGATTGGAAATCTATTGGATATGAAAATCTAGATATCCACTCAAAAGTTAGTTTTGAGCCGAAGGATTTTCATGGAATCATAAGGAAGGTTTTTGATGGACTTGAAGGACACCTTTGAGTAGAATGGAATTTCAGGGAGCCATAACTTTTGGGCTCGTAAATCAAATTGAAGCATGAGTATGGTCATTGGAAAGGTAATACATAGGATAATATGACAAAAGGTATAAGTTCTCCAGGGGAGAATCTATTGGTTGTGGAGCCTGATTATCTTCTTAATTCAGAGGTTTTGTTTCAACCACGTTGGGATCCAATTTCATAACGAGGGGGGGCGGTGTGGGGGGGATTTCCCCACCACATCTATCACCTAGGGGGTGCGGTGGCAATATTTTGGAGCCCCCCTCGTGGAGATTTAGGGACAATGCCCACAAAGATAATTTTTTAAGAAAAAATGCTTATAAAATATTGTAATTTCATAGTAAATTTGAATCGTTCATCATTAGGTTGTAGATTTGACGGTAGAAGGTATGTTAGGATTTTTTCCCCTAGAAGGCAACCTATTTTATGTATGAGGGAATTGTATAGTGGCAATGTATGTGAGTGAATATTGTATTCTGAGAGAAGAGACAGTGAGAAAATAAGAGGAAGTTACAACGGGTGTGTTGTAGGTTGTATCCCTTCATTTGTTGGATAATAATAAAAGGATTGGAAATTTCTCTAGTGGGCATAGCCCATGTTGGATGAACCATATATATATGTCTCTATTGTATTGTGTATCTTCTGTGTTTTATTTCCGTATCTGTTTTATATTATTGCTCTGCCATCCTCTTTTCTAACAACATCGGGTTCCTCCATAAAGTTTGAAGAAAAAGTGGAATTGGATTCCATGAACTGTGTAACTACTCAATGTGAATATTTTTTCAAATAATATCAAAATTTGGAGAAACATACATAGATGATAGAGGTGAGTGCCAGAGGTGAGTGCTAGGTAAGAAAGAGTATTGAAACTCATGATAGTTCCTACACATAAGTATATAGGCACATTTGAAGAGTAATATCTTAACAAGATAAAAGATAGTTGAGCTTGCTAACAAGGCATTGTTAATTAGTAGAGAAACATTGAAGCAAAGAGTGTTGTGTGAGAGATTCCTAGAAAGGGTATAAGATTCCATAATTGAGCATTTTGTGACTCTGTTTTAGATTAATCCTAGGGTCATTTTGACAGGGAAGCAGGTCAAGTTTATGAAGTTGGCAAAAGCATCAAAGAGTTGCAAAGGGAAGTGCAGCGTTGCAGGGTACGTGATGCAAGGTTGAAAAAGGTCTAAGGAAGAGTAGATGAATATTAGTACTCAACTTCTATAGAGTCTGAGTGTCTTGCAAGGGGAAATCAATAGATATTCTCACATGAGACATGAATCCAACAAGTGATGAGTATCATAAGCATCCACAAGGAGTTAAAGAGAACTCCATAGCCTCAAAGGTATAAATGTAGTGAAGGCTACAAAGCTTGCTACAAGAAAAGGAAAATGATATCATAAAATGAGGTGTTACTCATAGAGTGGATGAGTCATCTCTATATTCAAGCACAAAGATGCAAGAAGGAATTGTTAGATATGATCTAACAACTTTTGTCTAAAAGCACTGAAAAAAAGAAGGTTGCCTCTATTATCATAGTGTGCAGTAAAAGTAGGGTATAAGCACAAACAAAAGTTGTGTAGCATTCTATTTGGAGCAAAGTCGTTTTGAGTGACTAAATAGTGATTCACAGTGAATCACTCAATGAAGTGAAGAAAGGTATTTAAAATTGAGCAAAGCCATGGATAGAAAAGAGTATTAAAAATATGTCATAAAACAATTATTTCAGAATGTTGAAATGCGAATCAATGATAATGATATTTCAATACTAGTTTGGTCAAAGAAATGGGTAGTGTTTAATTAGATTGCAATGTTAATATTCAATTGGAGTAGTGCATGTTACAACACTGAATATCGAGAATTTTATCCGAAATGTTGGGATATGATTCTCTGCATAAAGAAAGCGGTTGTGAGATGGCAACACTAATGGATCTAGTAGTTGGAAAAACAGAATGGTTAAGTGGAGGCTTGGATGAAAGGTTCAAAATAGGGACCAGTGGTGCACATTTGAGCAAAATTGCAGTGCACAGGGCAACGAGGTTCTACAGGAATTCAAGGACTACCATCTACAACAACAAATTAAATAACTAACGCTGAAACAAATATGCATTGGAGTGCATGATAGAATTGATGCATGATGCATACATTAAATATAGAATGCATGTACATGAAATGAACATGATGAGATTAATGCTTGGTGCATATTGATGTGCATTTGTGCATGCTTGAACATGTGTATGGAATTAGTATAGACTAGGAGTAGTCAACGTACACACACACACACACATGAATAATTTAATGATGTTATATTGAATAACACTAATGATGGATTGTGTATCGAGGAAAAATGTTATAGCATGACTGAGAATGATGTTCATGGTGCCATTAAAATCCATCCATACAAAGATAAATGATGATGGTAAGAGTGTTGACCAATAGAATTGGTGAAGGGAACCGACGAGCTTCTACAAAATGTCAAATAATCAAGTAGCATCAAGTAATTGATAATGGCCATGTAGGTATGCATTTGGGTTCTTATGTTGCATAAAATGATGAAGGGAATTGAGGTAAGAATTTCCTCAATTAAAGTACAAATATTTAAAATTAACATAAAAAAAAGCAAGCCTTGAAGGGTAATATTTTATTGATGCTTGAATGCATTTATATAGAAATTTACTTGCATATTATGATATATTGGTTATGAGTTCATAACCAAGTCAAGTTAGGAGACATTACTCATGTTGTAGCAATGAATGTCATTAAATATGGCCATGTGTGTGGCCATGTTGATATTGGAAATGGAAAGACTATAGCGCCAAACAAGTGCATAATGTTATTTCCATGTATAACCGATGTTTAAACTGCAACCTCTCTATCGACATAGAAAAGCACTAAGATAATTGTATTCCTAGTGTTGTGTATGGGTCGAAGAAGAAGGTATCCAAATGATCAAACAAGTAAATGGGGAAGAGTTTGAAAAATGTGTTGAGATATTGACTAGATTTTCCAACTCACATGGTGGAATACGTGACATGGACATATGGTATTCCAGAATCAATGCAAGGATGCATTGTGTAGATGTGACCATGGGTATTAGCACATTAGTTTTATTTATTGGTAAAAATTCATTGCATTATGAAAATCTTTGTATGTTAGATAATGCATGTGCAAGGAATTATGGTTTTGTTCCATTTAATATGAACAATAGTTGGAAGTGATTGAATTTTAGAGTAATATAATTCTGAAATTACTTCATGGACAGAATGCAAATGTTGCAATGGAATGATATTGTGCATGAAATACTAACAACTTGTTTGGCTATAAAAAAGTTGAGAAAATTGCAAGTAAAGTGGTCTTGGATATAGCAATGATGTAAACCCGTAAGGAAAACTAATACCTACAGCTGCAAGAGCTAAACACAATGAACATAAATCTTATAATACCCCAAGGACGTACCCCAATTGTATTATGAATTGTAATAATGTTTTATAGGCTGGTGAACCAAATGTATATAAGCTAGTGGGCTTATGTGTTTATTAGGCCGGAGAACCTAAGTGTTAAAGGCCAAAAGCCTGATTTTGATATATGTAATCCTACAGATTATTAATAAAATATAAACATTGTTGTGTGTAGACCGACCATGAAAAAAGAGTGATGGGGGACTAAGCTTCCTTAAGAATAATATTTTAGTATTATTCCAAAGCTATGTGAAATTTATGTTTTATCCTAAGTCCTTGGAAGGACAGGTGACTTCCAAAGGAGGAGGAGCGTGTTTCATGGGTGACATGTGTCGACCCAGGCACATGCAATTTAATCCAGGAAATGAGTCATGTTGGGGGTTCGTCCTCCATTCTACGGTCGACAATCTGAACCTATTTTACTTTTGCGTCTGATCTCTGCATACCACACGCAACTCTGAAACCCGAAACAGTGAGGCCAACCTGTGATGTTTTCTTGAAAAGCCGACGCATCCTCAGTCTGAACCAGTTTTTTACCTTTGCATCTGACCTCTGCATAACCCCGTACATCTGAAAAACCAGTCAGGAAGGAAAGGCTGACAGATGTGCCCTGTGAACCCAGGTTATCCACACTGTAAATCTGAGTTCGTGCCTTAACCATTTGGGTTGTTGTCCTGTGTATTATTTGAGTCGTGTGGCATCATAACTGTGGGTTGTTGTGGCCACGCAGTCCCTTGGATGAGTGTGAATTGCTACCGGCATATGTTCCTTGCCGAGTCATATGTTGTCCTCCTTGTGTTGGAACGGAGCTGAAAAAACAAGTTGTCATGCATATGTGCAACACTCTGTCCAGGTGAGAGAGGTGGTTGCGGTTGAAAAAGCAGGTTGTCAGGCCTGTGAGCGACTCTCTCTGGGTGAGAGTCGCAGAGGAAGTGAGAACTCCTGAAAGGGGTCATGTAGCTGCCACAGAGCTCAGAGAATTTCGGTCTGGCATGTTGTTGAAGCCCAAGGCAAGGGAGGTTTAGCAACCGAAGGACTATCCTGGTGACAATGAAGGTGTATACCCTAGGGTGGGACAGACATGTAGGAAATGAGAGTCTGTGAGCAGTGGGCATAAGTGGCTCCTGAGAGAGAATCCATCCTCATAAACTATGTGTCTCCCTGTTGACCTCGCCTAGCCTAGGATTCCCTTGCCCTGGGTGGAGCTTAGTCCCAACTCGAGGGTGACCTACTGCTAAGAGTAATGAGCAGCACAGTCTAAAGCTAGGAGGTTCATGGATGCTCTGCACGCAGTTAGTGGAGTTACTCCAGCTTCAAAGATAAGTATCATTATGTGTTTAATTTTAAATTAAAAAGCATGTTTATGATGCTTGTAATATTATCATGTATTCCGTTGAAATGATGAATTATTGTTAATTCCATTAAGTCTGTATGATGGCAGTAACTCTATGGTTCTGTACTTAATTTGATTTAATGCATGTCATATATATATATATATATATATATATATATATAAGTGTATGTTCCACGTAGTAGCGTTGTCCAACAATGGAGTTGATAGTCGAGGGCATTACAATATCGTATGAGAGCTTCAAGAGCTAAGTTAAGGTTGTGTTGGTAGCATTGCCCAGCCTGTTGTTGGTTGGGGATGTTACAAATCTCATACGTGGGAATATTTATTTTCTTGTATAAACATATTTGATAAATAAATAATTGAAAATTGTTATGATATGCTAAAAATTTGTTTGATTGCATGGAAATTCAGGAAATTACAGGGGAAATGGTCTTGGATATGGCAAAGATGTAAGTCCATGAGGAACATCGATATCTACCGCTACAAGAGCCAAACAACTATGAACAAAAAATTCATGTTTGGGAAATTATGTTTTCTTGTGTAAAACATATTTGAAATTTTACAATGAAAATTGTATGATGATGTCTCATATTGACTATAGGCATATGATAAAGATGGAATGATTGCCATAGGTTACAGATTGTTAGTGGAACTCTAGCATCAAGTTGGCATTTGTTTACATAAGAACACCTTGGCAAATGATGGATCATTTGATGAAATATATAACAATGAAATGGATGTTTGAGCCTCAAGGGTGAATATAGCAAGAAAAAACAAATTGTTATGCTTGCAAAAAAACCAAGTTGTCAGGATTGAAAAGTGAACCCTTGCATGGGAGTTGCACTATCAAAGAGCCAAGTTGTCAAGCCTAAAGAGTGAACTTCTACATGAGTTGCACTAAAACAACAAGGTTCATTAAGAATCAAATCTCTTTGAATAAAATCATCAAATGTCGTTAAGATATATGAAACAATATAAAAAAACCACACTTTTATTATTGTTAAACTCTTATAGTAGAGAAACACCATAGAACCTATTATGGAAAAGATCCTCTCATGTTCACTTGTCTCTTCAAGGGAGCATCCTCCTATTAAGCTACCACTCCAAATACAATACTTCTCAACTATTTTCATTACATTGCTTGAACCCTTTTATATAGTACTACCAACCACCTAAAAACATTCTAAAAAATTAACCTTCTAAAAGTAAAACCTTCTAGTAAATCTTCTTACATTTATTGTATATAACTATCATAGTAATCCTTATTCAATAGTTAATATAGTAGACCTACTCCACCTTACATTGAATAGCCTCCACTATTATCACGATGGACTCTTTGCCCAACCTCATTTTCCTCCCCCCACTAGGTAATCCAAATTCCAAAAGTGGTAGAATTTAATCAAAAAAGTTTTGCCCAAATTTAAATCAATCCAAATGTTCAAAAAATCAATCGAAGTCATTTACCTCCCCCCACTAGGTAATCCAAATTCCAAAAGTGGTAGAATTTAATCACAAAGGTTTTGCCCAAATTTAAATCAATCCAAATGTTCAAAAAATCAATCGAAGTTCCAAATCAATCAGAATTTCAACTTATTAAGTTACACTATGGCTAGGATGAGAAAAGATTAATACAAGATTAACCTACTCCTTTAAAGTCAACTTTAATATCAATCTTTGTTTCAACCTTCAATGGAAGGAAAAGTATAAAATAAAATAGGAACTATCATTAACCAATATTTATAGCTCTTTACCTTGGAGATTCTCATGTTCCATAAAGTATAAAATAAAATAAAATAAGAACTATTATTAGCCAAGATTTCAAGATCTTTACATTCAAGATTTTCATGCTTCATATTATTTCTTCATGCCCACATTTTGCTAAAGTTTCCTCCATTCTTGTCATCATTTTAACTAACTTTTGAGTCATTTTGACAATGTTCTTTAGGATGAAACATAGCATAAACTCTAGTCATTTGTTGCAATTAAACTCAAGAGGGAATATAATAATCATTCCTTCCACCATTCAAACTAAACTCAATTGACTTATCTTAACAATAATCTTTATTAAAAAATTCATTTGATCTTTTATTATCTACTTTTTGACTTTTTTTAACCCTGATTATAGTGGTTCAAATCTTCTTGTATGATTATAGTGGTTCAAATCTTCTTGTAACCTACTCTAAGACTTTAGAGTATTGACATTTTTGTTCCAAGTAACTTCGAACTTGGGGTCTGATGCCACTTGTTCTGAAATACTCTAATTACGGAAAATTACAACCACTGAATTTGTGGAATTATAAAAACAAATTTACAGGAATAAAAACGTTTAAGAAATATAAATTTGCAAAAATCATTATTTTTTGTTGTTCAAAACCCATTTGTAAACCACACTATATTTTCCCCATTTTCCCCTTCACAAAAGAAATATTTTCCCCATTTTTCCCTTCACAAAAGAAACATGGATTCTCTGTTTTTCCACCTGCACTTTTCCCTTCGTGCCCAGATTTCTATTTAGTAACAACTTGTTCCCTGCATAGGTGGCACCCATGGTGCCAACATATTTTTTTTCTTGCTACCTTTTCGAATCCTTTACAGATCAATCAAGCAATAATCCATGTTATTTAACACGTTTGATAGACCCACCTCTTACATCAGATTATCAAATCAAAGCAAAAGACGCGTATATACTCATTTTCAATTTTATACTCTACTTTTACATAGTCATTGATTCTTAAATCATTCCCCATATTTGCGTCTCTGTAATGTTGCATTGCACTCGGTCATTGAATTCATCTCTAGAGTATTTTATCAATACCTCAGGCCTCCACTTTTACTATAGCAGGCAACATTTTATGTTTAGGAAGCCTGGCTTCAGATTGGAAGAATATGTCTACTTCTAATGTCATGAAGCAACTCCCTCAAACTTTCATATTTTAACTGAACACACAATCAGCAAAAAGATTTAAGTCTTTTGCCTAATTTTTCAGCACCCCTACCCTACAAATAGAACAATAGAGTACACCTATAATCATTCTCTGCATTATAAGAGAGTCTCCAACTAGAAATGAACCCGCACCACCAAATTGCATCCCGATATAAGCTCGCAAGCTCAGATCAAGTTTTCTTCAACACGAAACACTGCCCGCTACAGTAATAATAGATGATTGAGATATTGCAAAATTTAAGATCAAGAGAAACTGAAAATGCATCAGTTCTGCAAATGTACAGAACAAGTCTCTTCACTACATAAGGTTGCCAAATCTCATCATCAGAGAATTTGACAAGGTTGCCATGTGGGTATTTCTTCCAAAACCATTTAGTTCCTCTTAAGATGCAGGGATTAACAACCAATCCACCGGTAATATTGGTTGTAGAAAGATACATTCATACAACACCCGCAGAATAAATTTTATTACAAAACCTAATGTATTCAATCAATATGTCAAACAACCTAACATAAAACCACCATAACATTACTGTGATTTGTACCAATTGGCATCTGAGCGGTTAAATCCTCTGAAATTTAAACACAAAACACCAGATGAGATCAATTACTTCAAAAAAATCCAAAACCTTAATTAGCAAATCCTTATAAGATTGAAATTAACCCTGATAACTAGGATAAAAAAAAATCCAGAAACCAGCAAAACCACTTTACCGCCATTGCCTCCAACCGACTCTTAGGCAAGGAAAAACACAAGAACATTTAAATAAAAACAAAAAAATGTGTACACACATTTAACCTCGAAGAATATGTTCAGAGTTCCATAGCATGTGTGGTGTCAAAAGGACACCATTAAAATAAAAATAAAAATACCAATTTCAAGCACTGGTGAACTTGGTAACAGCCTTGGTGCCCTCCGAGACGGCGTGCTTAGCAAGCTCGCCTGGAAGGGCAAGCCTTACAGCGGTCTGAATCTCCCGGGAGGTAATCGTGGGCTTCTTGTTGTAGCGGGCGAGTTTCGATGATTCGCTCGCCAATTTCTCGAAGATATCATTGATGAAGCTGTTCATTATCCCCATCGCTTTNGCCAATTTCTCGAAGATATCATTGATGAAGCTGTTCATTATCCCCATCGCTTTGCTAGAAATGCCGATATCTGGGTGAACCTGCTTCAAAACCTTAAAGATATAGATCTTGTAGGTCTCAACGCTCTTCTTATGCTTCTTCTTGCCCTTCTTGTCTCCGCCTTCCTTTGGAAGCTTTTTCTCGGCCTTGGGAGCAGGCTTCTTCTCTGCTACGGGCTTCTTCTCAGCGGGTTTCTTCTCTGCCTTCGGAGCCATTGCTGGAATTCAAAGTTGGCGAGGGCACCGCTTCTGGATTTTCGAAAAGTATCGATAGAAAACACTCGGAGATGGGGTGCCTAGCATCTCACCTTGTGCATTTATATAAAGAAAAGTGTGTTCTCCTCAGTATGGCACGGATCGATAACCTCGTTTAATCTGAGCCGTAGATGTCGAAGTGGACCAATTGTTCTCATAGTCGTGGATAAGGAGCAGTGTCTCATTAAATACACTATATTTTGTAGAGGTTTTATGCAATGAATGCACCATTTCCGGGTGGTTACTGGTAGTGAAGATAATTACGCCGATAGGCGATTCTCAATTGGGCTTCTAGAGTATTGGTGATTTAATTAATAAATAATATGTGGATGGTAATAATTTTGAAATATTTTTAGTGGATGGTTCAGATTTAATAATTTTGAAATATTTTTAGTAGTATTTAAAAAAAAAAAGACGGATGAGATTAAAGTAAAACTCTAATTTTGAGGTGTTAATTCATTTTATCATTTTTCTTGGATTATTTTAAATAATTGTGACTAGGTGTTTTTATATTGGAATTTGGGTTCTAAAATATTGGTGATTTAATTAATAAATAATATGTGGATGCATCAATTTAATGGTGGAAAGCTAGGAGTTTTTCACCATTGGGTAGGGTTCAATTTCAATAAGAGTCGTTTAACCGAGAGCCATGGGGACCCCTTAAGGTAGTGGTCGAATGTTTGGTTGCACCAAGAGATGTTATATTAAATGATGTCGTGACCCGTACATACATAAGTGAATCAAATCCCACCCCCATGTCCTTCAATTTATAAGAAAACTAAGTAATAATCTTTGATGGACAAGGGGATGGACAGGACGGGAGGGGGGTCTGCGGCTTATTGCAGACTTTTCTACGGTAGTGTTGAAGCTTTAGTGACTGGCCCGGGCGAGATAACAGGTGGATGGGAAGGTGTCTTCGAAGATGTGGGAGGACAAAGTCGATCTTGTAGATTACTCAGAGGATTCGTTGAGCAGGCATTCCATTTGGAAATTGCCACTTATTTGTCAAATGAATGACCCAGCCTTGGGGTTTGTCTACTTTTCTTCCGGTGGGGGTCGAACATTGACATGGGCTCCGAAGGTTACTAGTCTATCACCGGTTTTTCTCCTTTTACAACGACGATGAACTCGGTTCTATCATTAGATTTGGGTTTTTCCACAATTGAAAGCCCTAATTTCACGTTTGGTGGTTTTCTTTCTTTGGAAAACTGGACTTCTCTTCCTTTATCAAAACCCATGTTTGTTTTTCATTCTCCATATGTCTCTCCATGGGAGCTAGGGCAGGTTGCTTAGGCGGATCTCGTGGAAGGGTTTCCATCTTCGATTCCTACTCCATCTCATTTCAGTGATCCGTCAGTGCAATTTCGTCCGACGATTTTTGAATTTGACGCTCTGGTGCTAGGAGAGATATCGACCTTCCCGGGGGCATCCAACCCTTTGATTGAAAATGGGTTTATAGGCCCCTTGCTAATTCCATCGAATCTCAGCGGTGGTTCTGACTATGAAGGTCGAGAAACAAGAAACCCTTTTATGAGTGGCCCTAGCGAAATAGTTAAACGCAACAAGTCGACTCCAGATCCAAAAGGCCCTAACCCTAGGCGCCAAAAGAACAAATGTATTAAGACAAAAGGGCGAGCGACAAAATTTGTCATGGGTGAGGACATTACTTTAAATCAGGTGGTGGAAATGGTTGCAAAAGTTGTAATGGGAAGGGATCGCGGTAGATGATTTGGTATTGATCGACTCAGGTTATGGGTTGAATCTATATGGGGGCAAAAGCTAGGTTGTGTTCCCTCAGCATACACTCTAGTTAGGGGTTTGTTTGCTTTTCTTTTCCATTCTCAGGAAGATGCTCAATGGGCACTGTAGGGCTCTTGGAGTTTCGACTCAACCCCAATTCCTTTAAAGATGTGGTCATCGTTGTTTGATGCTAGCAGGGAAAGGTTTGACATAACCTCTCTTTGGGTGCGGCTCCCAAGGCTCCTAATAGAATTATGGTCAGAGGAGGTTTTTAAAAGAATTGGGAATACCTTGGGGGATTTTCTTGAAGTGGACATGTCTTTCTTATCGACGAGAGAAATGGAGATGGTTGGCATTCTTCTTTGAACTGATGTTATGGAAGGTCTGGTGGAGGAACTGGAAATTGAATGGAAATGTAAAGTTCATTTGCAAAAATTGGACTATGAAGGACTACCCTTGAGAGGTCATCATTGCCACCTCTATGGGCACGTAGCAACAAACTATCACTTACCCTTTCGTCTACTAATTGACTAGCTAATTGGCATAATTGTGAAAAAATGTGATGCTCGAGCCATAAAGGGGGATGTGGATTGTTCGTCGTTAAATGTTGCTTTGTCGAAAGAGGAGAATATTGTGGGACAACTATTGATCAAAGGTGACAATGGAGCGGTTACTACGCAACTTTTTCACGACCCCTTTGTTCCTCTTGATTGGGATAATGAGGTTAATGCACGACCGAAGGAGATTTTTCAAAATTGGATGGAGATCCAACACGTTTCTGGTGCTTCCCTTGAATCGTCCTCCCACCTAGGTTCGCCCTTTGATTATGTTCCCTTCATAATCCCCCTAATTTCAACTATGCACTTATTGGGAAGGGAGTGGTCGATTTCTCCTTCTGTGTCTATTCCTGGGAAACTTTCTTCTTTATCTTTCCTCTCTCCCTTGGGGTCGGTGGAGTGCTCAATAGTTTCGGCTGGCTAAGGAGTGGCACAACCCATTATGATTATAGAATCTAGGGGATCATGGGACTCAGAAGAAGATTTCCTAAGATGTAATTTAAGACCCCGTTCACTTCCAGTGTTGTTGGAGCCGGGAAGATTTGAAGGGGCTCTAGGGAATAACCCTTGTTGTCAATATTTGAGCAAAGGAAGCGGATGAAGATCCTTTTCTTTCAAAGGCACGAGAGAAATCCCAAGCGGAGTAAGTTGTGGGTTTGCAATCTTCTATTGATGGGGTGCTTAGAGCAGCGATGGCCCTAGTCAGGGTTTCCCAATGATTATCCTCTCTTTCAACTATAGGGGTCTGGTGAGCCCGTCCAAAAAATCGTCACTGTGAAGGTTCGTGGAACTTTCTCATCCCAACATCATCTTTCTTCAAGAAACCATGGGGGATAGGGGGAAAAATTACAAAAGTCTTGGAAGCTCTTTTTAAAGGTTGGATTTTCATCACCCTGGACGCTAGGGGGAGATCTGGAGGACTAGCCATTGGATGGAATCCTCGAGTTGTTAAAATGGTAAATTTTGGGGGTATTGAGTCAAGCTTGGGAGTCGAATTGTTCTTGTTTGAGTTAGATCTAGAGCTGAAGGTCCTAAATATATATGGGCCATATGCATATAGAGTCCCTTTCTAGTATGCTTTGATGCACAAATCTTTTTTGAGCTGGAATTCCCTCATAATAGGTGGTGACCTAAATTTCACACTTGGTGTTACTAAAGTATGGGGCCCAAGGGCAGCTTAAGATCAATTAGCATATTTTTTCACCTGAAAGATGGAAGATTGTGGTTTGTTGGATGTTGATCCCATCAAGTTAAAGCCGATTTGGAGAAATAAGAGAGCGGGGGAGGCTCGAGTAGCAAAAATATTAGAATGCTTCTTGGTATCTGAAAGTCTTCTGGATAGATCGTGTCTTATCTGACAATGGGCTCGAAATGGGGGTGACTCATATCATTTCCCCATAATTTTGGAACTTAGGGGGGAAGGTTAGAAACCACAGAGTCCTTTCAAATTCAACTCAACATGGCTAAAGGAGCCAGAGTATATCTCTTTAATATCAAACGATTGGGCCCCTTTTGATTCAGGTCAACAATCCCCTGTCATTGAGAAGTTTGAAGCAAAATTAAAGAGGATCAAGAAGGTAAAAATTGAATGGGCTTAGCATAAATGATCTCGCGATGAGGTAGACCTAAAAATGGTGGAAGAGCAATTGCAATCCTTATACGATTCTGGGGGGGGTTCTCTCTCATTAATCCAAAGACAAGATTTTCCAGTTGGAAAGTAGAAGGAAGAAGTTGTTGGAGGACAAAGAAGCAGTGTCGAGATTGAAAAGTAGAGCTCTCTAGATGGAATGTGGTGATGAAAATACAAACTTTTTTCAAGCCTTTGCCAAGGGAAGACGAAATTTCAATATTATCTGGAGCTTTCCGGGTCAGAATGGTGAGTCAGTCAATTCCTTTGAAGGTTTGACCAATTTGGCTAGAACTCATTTTCAAAGCTGAAGAAAGAGTTTCTATAGCATAAATTGTCATAATAGCCCAATTTTTCCTCATTTTTGTTTCTATTGATGACAACCATTCCTTAATGGCAGAAGTCACAGAGGAGGAGCTTAAGGAAGTACTTCATAGCTTCCAAAAATGATAAAATCCCAGGCCCGAATGGTTGGCTAGTGGAATTTTTCCTTTTCTTTTTTTATCTCTTAGGAGATGATCTTTTAAGAGTGGTGGAAGAATCTCGGTTGCAGGGGAAAATGTTTGCACCCTTCAACTCTACCTTTATAGCTCTCATCCCAAAGAAAAATGAGCCTCATTCACTGGATGATTTCAGGTTGATCTCTCTTTGCAACGACATATATAAGGTAGTAGCAAAGGTGATTGCAAGGCATATAAAGGTAATTTTACCCGAGTCAATTTCAAGTGAACAGTTTGGATTTTTGGAGGGTAGACAAATACATGAAGCTATCCGGGTTGCACGGGAAGGTATGCATAGTTTAAAGACTCAAAATGTACAAGGTGCAATTATTAAGATTGACTTGTCTAAATCTTATGATCGTGTCAAATGGTTATACATTCACCTTCTAATAACTCATTTGGGTTTCGAGATGCCTTTTATTAACTGGGTCATGAGTTGTTTATCTACAATATCTTTTGTTGTTTAGTTCAATGGGGTTGCTTCCCCATTTTTTCATGTTGAAAGAGGACTATAGCAAGGTTTCTCGCTTTCCCCTCTACTTTTCCTTTTGGTAGCGAAACGTTTAAGCAGATCTTTAAGGGAAACCAAAAGATCAGGTAGATTCAAGTGAATTCAAATATCTCCAAACCTTTGCATTACACACCTCCTTTTTTTGGATGACATCTTGTTATTCTGCAATGGTTCGATGCGTGATGTTGAAACTCTTGTTAATATTTTGGGGCTCTTTAAACAAGCTACGAGTATGTTGTTAAATGCAAAAAAATCCACGATTTCCTGGCAGAATCTAGGGGAGGATTCTCAGAGGAAATTTCATGAGATTTTTCCCTTTTCTATGAAAGAATTGGACCAGGGCTTGAAGTATTTGGGCTTATTTTTAAAACCAAAAAATTACAGTAAGTGTGACTGGCTATGGCTATTGGCAAAGTTGTAAAAAAGATTGTAGACCTAGAGCCATCGATGGTTATCTAGGGCTGGTAGGTCAATCCTTGTCAAATATGTACTGGAAGTTATTCCAGTTTACTGGATGTCATTGGCCTGGATCTCGAGGGGCATTCTTGTCATGCTGCAAAAACTTTTCTTTAGATTTTTATGGTGAGGGTCTCAAGATCATTTCATTCTTCCTTGGGTGAAATGGGACAGGATTGCAGTTCCAAAAATGCTAGGTGGTTCGGGCTTAAAAAACATCATTTATTTTTCAATAGAATCGACAGCTAAAGGTGTGTGGAGACTTCTTTACACGAAAAGTCTATGGACCTCAGTTGTTGAGAAAAAGCATATAGCTCCAAAATCTGTAGTATATTGGGTAAGGTGTTGGATATGTAATCCTTTGAGGTTGTGTTACTTGTAACAGTAATGTAAATACAAAGCATCACAGGTGATAGGAATGGTCACTCGTTGGGGAAGACCAAGAGTCATTTGTTTTTGTATATATAAACATATTATCTTAATGCCAAAGATATCAGTGTGGAGTTACTTTTCTGCCCTATCTGGCCTGACATATGGAACCCGAACAAAAGGAAATCTAATATCTCGGTCATCTAGAAGGAAATCTTGTCTTCTTTCCCTTTAATTGGAAATGGATTAGCTTGGAATATTGGTAATGGTCGCCTGATACACGTTGGGGTGGATCCTTGGCCTAGAAGTGGTGTTTCTAATATGTTGGCTCAAAACATTATAACGTCACTTCGGGAACAAGGGATTTTTACTCTTAATCAAGTTGTTGATCCTTTATCCACAACTATATAGTCCTAGGGATGGAAATCAACGGTATATTTGGGATTGGAAGGGGTTGAAGGTAGACTCTAGGAGATGTACACATGTGCCCTTCAATCCTCTCATATATGTTTTGTTGCTAGAAAGGATGAGTTGATCTAGGACCATGCTCCAATAGGAGTATATACCCCAAATATTGGGTGTGTCAAACTGGTCCAAAGACAATCAATGTGGTGGTGGAAACGCCTTTGGAAGTTCAAGTATCATGCAAAGTCTCACCTTCTTATGTGGTGTATTTTGGAAAACAAAGTCCTTACTTGGGATAACATTCAAAAGCAGTGAAAAGAGGGCCCAATGTGGTGCCCCCTCTGTAAATTTGAGTATGAATCGATCACTCATTTTTTTTTATCTCGTGCACTTTTACTTCACAAGTGTGAAAGGAGGCTACTAGACTATTAGGCTCTGCTTGTAACTAGCATGGTATACACATTGAGGAGGCACTAAATCATTGGGTAGCAGACCAATCCCCCTGTCTGTTTAGAGCTTTTCCTCTAATTTTAAGTTGGGGTATTTGGATTGCCATAAACAATAACATCTTCCAGGACAAGTTCATTCCTCCATAAGTAGTTGTTGCGCACAATATTGGTGCTCTTTCCTTTTTTCCAAGGAAAAATGGTTTGGTGGGACCCCGAACTCTAAAAGAGATCCAAATAAACGAATCGCTCCCCTGGGCGTTCTTTGATGGGGCTTTTGAAGTTGATCACTATGGGGGAGGTGCCATACTTCATTTCTCGAACTCTCTCCTTTGTAAGATTAAGATGGGATTGGGAGTAGGATCAAACAATTATGCATAACTAATGGCCCTAAAACTTCTTTTATTATTTGCTCTGGAAAAAGAGGTCAAGTCATTACAGGTTTTTGGTGACTCTTTGTTGGTTGTTTCATGGAATGTGGGTTCACAAGTCTGTCACAATATGAGACCAGGGGCTCTCCTTGATGAAATCCTTATTTTAAAATCACATTTTGACTCTTTTACTTGTCAACATGTGTATAGGGAGCAAAATATGGAAGTGGATGTCATCTCTAAAGCAGGTCTTCTCATGGATTTCAAACCATGGTACATAGCTGAAAGCAGGGAGGGGGAGGTATATGAGTTCTACCATCGCCCTTTTATTGAGTTAGTGCCCTCGATGACAATAATCTTTGTCCCCCCTGTAAACTCTCATTTTGATTGGCTCATTCTGGAATGCTAATGTGACATTTCACTACGATTGTCAATTTTTGGTGGTGGTTGGATACTTTATTTTGGGCCTCCTNTTGAGTTAGTGCCCTCGATGACAATAATCTTTGTCCCCCCTGTAAACTCTCATTTTGATTGGCTCATTCTGGAATGCTAATGTGACATTTCACTACGATTGTCAATTTTTGGTGGTGGTTGGATACTTTATTTTGGGCCTCCTGTGTTATTCCAAGCAGGTGCTCCAGGAGGGGGGTGGCTCCTCTCCGGTTTCATTGTCACTCGGTTGCAGTTTTCACCATGGTTCCAAAACGACTCCTTATGTGATGTACATGCTAAATGGAAATCAAGAAGCCCATTATGATGGAAAATGTTTTATTTTTTATGCTTGTCCTTTAGTAATGGTCAGATACACACTTATACCCTACAGCATGCCATCATGCTTGCAATTTTGAATATATGTCTAACATGTATCTACAAATTGTAATTTTGTTTCACTTGTTGTAATAAAATTACACTTTTTTGCAAGGAAAAAAATAATAATACTTGGATGGTTCATATTTAATAATTTCAGAATATTCTTCGTCGTTGTAAAAAAAGGAAGGATGAGATTAAACTAAAACCCTAATCTTGAGTTGCAAATTCACTTGATTATTTTTCCTGGATTATTTTAAATAATTGTGACTAGGTGTCTACTTCCTCATAATAATAATGACAAGATTTGTAAAATAATAATGGCTAGATGTCTTCCTCTCCATGTTTGGATGGTGTGGGCCAGTGGGATGGCCTTTGGATTTTGAACAATTTAATCATAAAAAGAAAATCATGGGACGACAATCGATTATTTCCATTTGTGCATTGTATGGTGTTCGATTTTAGAACAAATCTTGTATGTGGGCTCTATCAATAGTGCAAACTGCGGTGAAGTAGGCGACCACAAACCTCATCCAATCCAGACAAGGTAGTCATTTCCTCCAATCAGGAAACCACAACCTGGGTTATACAGTGGTAAACAAAAATTATTTGCTCATTAATACTAGCTTATTCAATAATTAGTTCAAGGTCATTAATCTCATTAACTACACTGATATATATACAAAGTAGGCACACCCTACTCAAGAATAAAGTGGTGGGACAGTGCAAAGCTCAATTTTGGATGAACTTTTAGATATCGTGTTCGATTAATCCACATACACAACTATTTTTCTTTTGCCAAGAAAAACATTGTAGGATTTACAAGGAGGTTTTCCTAGAGTTTTAAACATATATATCACAATCCATTGATCTTCATGAACTTCATCTTATTGATTTTGTTGCTTCAACTTCATCTTATCGATTTTGATGCTTATGTTTGCAGGGGCAGATGAATATGATCCTCGACTGCATAGTTTAGTGCATGTACGACTGAGACAACAAGATCGAATCCATGAAATGGCCCACGTTTAAGGTTTCAATGATTACCATTGAATGTACATTTGGTGCTTTAGAAAGCAATATTTTTCAAATTCTGTAAGCAAAGAGATAATTGTCTATTGAAATTATCTATACATTATTTAGATCTACACATTCTTTTATTTGTTTCACAATTTCTTTTTCCATGGAATGAATACCTAGTGATTTTCTTTGGAAAGAACAATTGTTTCTTTTTTCTCTAGAATGAATACCTGGTAATTTTCTCTGGAAAGAACACATGATAAATCAAAGGATCGAATAAGACACACCTGAAAATAACGTATATTTATTTCTCATATTAAAGCATATTGTTATTTAATGTCTCGTTGATGTTTATGCATTTATTACATTTTCCATATTAAAGCAATTTGTGTATTCGAGAAATTAACGAAAAGGGTTAACTACTCATGATTTGTTATTTAATGGTTTGTTGATGTTTATGCATTTATTGCATTTTTCATATTAAAGCAATTTGTGTATTGGAGAAATTAACGAAAAATGGTTAATTGTTGGTGATTCTGATAGGTGATTTCTATCAGTGTTCACCATCCACTTTTGATGTGGATGTGCTAGTTATTATTGGTCGTTATAAGTAGGGTTGATTCATTATTGTTATTAAAAAAAACTATACCATATAAAATAACTATTCGGTGGTTCATAAAGAGATAAACTTTCACTTTTGCCATATATCTTTGGGTTTTGGGGCATTAACTTGTTTCCTTACATCCAAGGAAGATGACTCATTATTGTTATTAAAAAAAACTGTACCACCTAAAATAACTCAAATGTAGTTTGTAAAGGGGTAAATTTCCACTCTTGCCATATATCTTTGGGTCTTGGGGTATTAACGTGTTTCCTTACACCCAAGGAACACAAGTTCTTAGCCAATTAAAAGTAATTTTAACTCTCAAACCAAAGGACAATTTCAACTTAGATAGCACTCGCAAGAAATGCAATGTTCGTTGTAGTCGTCACTAATGCCTAGACTCAATCCCCTCTAATTATCGATTCTTATAATTTTTTTAAAAATAATATTAGTCCCATGCATGAAACCATATACTACTTTTCATTACAATTTAACCTGTGATTTTAAAAAATACATTTTTATCCATTTATATACATAATATTTTTTCGTTTAATAAAATATTATAATGAGTAACAATACTTTATTTTATTTGAATTTTCAAACAATTTACAAAATTTAAAATTTCATTTTTTTAAATGTGATTTTTCACATCATTTTTATCCATTTGTATACATAATATTCCATTTAGTAAAATATTATAATGACTAACACTATTTTGTTTTATTGAGTTTTCAAATAATTTACAAAATTTAAAATTTCATTTTTTAAAATATGATTTTTCACATTATATGAATGCAACGTAACATACTAAATAGTGCCTTCAACTAGTCCTCGCAACAATAATCACTCCAAACAAGTAATGCAAATAACCAGTTTTTATATTTAAGATATTGTATTGGCATTTACTTATTAGTCTATCTCTTTCGGGTCTAGGCTTGAGGAATCAGCGTGCCAAATTTTTCTCTTTGTAAGTAAATTGATGTATTTATTTACCTTATATTCTAAGTTTCGATTAAAAATATTAAAAAAAAAAGTTTTATATCGGCCAATCCCCAACTTTTATCTCTTGTTTGACCTAATATCGAGGCGTCTTTCATTTATGTAAGGGATTTGTTATGTTTCAAGTTAATATTTGCACAAGGAATAGCTAAATTTGTGATGTTGGTGCATGAATTTTATCTTTGAGTTAACATTATTTCTTTGACATTTTGTTTTATCAAGTTTTTATGACTTAGATCAATGTATGAATCATTTATGAATTAATACGAATTAGTGTTGTAGCAACCATGGATACTTTAAACGGGTGTTGTAGAGCATAAAAATATTATTCATGGATTTTAAAGATATTATCCATGAATATTTGAGGAATCATGGAGGTTTTAAATGGGTGTTGTAGAGCATAAAATTGATCATTTAGAGAGGTGATCAACCACAATAATGATGACGGATTTATTTCGAAATTTGGGTAATCCCACAATGAAGTTCATAGAAATTCTAGTCCATATAGCTAGTGGAATGGGAAACACTTGGAATTCACCTGGAGGTTTCACTATTTCTCCCTTGTGTCGTTGGAAAAGGTCACATTCTACCATAAAAGTGTGGATGTCCTTCTTCATGCCTTCCAAAAAGATGAGTGTTTGATCATTTCATATGTTTTATGAAAGCATGAATGACCCACTATTGAAGAGACATGGAGTTCAGATAACACCATTGATTTAAAGGTGCATTACTTGTTCAAATACAAACACCCTTCATAGTGAACCTCTTCATTTTTCCAAGTGTATCCCTAAGATGCACGAGGTTCCATTTGAAGTTGTTGTATCAAGAAAGCAATCTTGGAATATGTTAGCCATTCTTTGTTGGCATCATCCAACCAGTCTGCTACTATGAAGGAGAGTGGAAAGAGGGACCCTTCATCTTCATACTTTCGAGAGAGAGCATCTACTACCACATTATCCTTTATCTTCTTATATATTATCTCATAGTCATATCCCAAAATTTGGTGACCCAATTATGTTGCTCAGGGGACAAAACCCTTGGCTACAGGGAGTATTTCAATCTACGATGATTTGTTTTAATATGGAAATGTTGCTCAAGCAAGTATGGAGACTAGATATCCATGGAATGTAATATAACCATCATTTCTTTTTCATAACTTTATTTTCCCCAAGTACTTCTCACAAATTTATTTATTGGTAAAGGCCAATGGTCGTCCCTCTTGCATGGGTACTACTCGGATGCCTTTATTGGAAGAGTCACATTCCAAGACAAAGGTCTTAGTGAAGTCTAGCAAATCAAGTAATGGGGTTGTACACATAGCATTTTTCAAACCCTGTAAGCATGTTCTACAGCTTTATTCCAACTGAAAGCATTTTTTAAAGCAATATTGTGAGGCGAGTGGCAATCCTACCATAGTTCATGACAAACTTTCGATAGTAACTAGTGAAACTAAAAAAATATCTTAAACTTTTAAGAGTTTTGGGATGCGACCAATCCTTCATTGCTTAAATTTTCTTCGAATCCACACATACACCATCATGACTAACAATATGGCCCAAATATTCAATTGCAGAGACACAAAAGGCACATTTGGTCTTCTTAAAAAAGAGTTGATGATTAACAAGCAATTGTAAACCCTAATCCACATGGGTGACATGGATGTGCCAAGTTTTATTGTAGATCAAGATGTCATCCAAAAAGATGAGGACAAAATGATGGAGAAAGGGTTGAAATACGTCGTTCATGAGACTATGAAAGGTGGAAGGTGCATTGCAAAGGCCAAAGGGCATCACCAAGAACTCATAATGGCCTTCACGAGTGAAAAAAGTAGTTTTGGGAATACATGCCTCCATCATGCGAATTTGGTGATAGCTTAAGCAAAGATCAATTTTGGTGAATAATTGAGCACCTTTGAGTTCATCCAAAAGGTCATCAATGACGGGAATGGGGAACTTACCCTTGACTATTATTTTGTTGAGAGCTCAATAGTAGAGACACACGAACCAACTGCGAACTTTCGTGAGGACCATGACAATTGGTTACGAATAAGGATTGATACTAGGGAAGATGACCCCGGTGGCTAGCAACCCGTAAATTATATTTTTTATTTCATTTTTTGGGGAAAATGGTGGCGACAAGGGTCTACATTGGTTGGGAGGATACTTGGAATGAGTAGAATCGAATTATCATGTTCACCTCAGGAGGGTGGTAGGCATTGGGGAGTTTCAAATACGGAATGGCGTTTGGCCAAGACTAACTACATGTCAGGATGGATGGGTTGATATGGTGTCTCAAAAGCATGAATGTCATGGAATTGGGCCACAATGCCTGAATGTAATTTTTTAAGAATCTTTTCCATATGGTGGGCATTGATGATCTCTGGAGAATCGACTATGATTCATTTGAAAGTGTAGAAATGTCTCTCCTACTAGAAGCTCATGTATAACTCACAAAAATCCATGGTGATGGGACCTAATGTTTGTAACCATTCAACACCCAAAACAATGTCACAACCACCCATTTTGATAGAAAACGTGTGGGTTTTCAAGGAATAATCACACATTTGAAGTTGTTCATTTTCACAACGACCGTCGCATTTCATGGAACCACCATTAGCAATCGTGATGCGGAAGTTGTTCACAACATGGATGTAGCAATGTGTTTCTTGGACTACATGTTGGTGAATGAAGTTATGGGTGCTACCACTATCAATTAAGATAATGGCTTTGCAATGTTTGATGTAGCCAATAAATTTGAGGGTTTGGGGAGCTGAAATATTAGTGAAGGCATGTAGGGATATTTATGGTTCCACATCCTACAGAGCAAATGGAGGAATGTCTTAAACATGTGGAGGTAAAGTCTCCTGAGGTATAGCTTCAACTTCATCATCTGAAATGTCCTTTGAATTGGCCATAAAAAGTTTTTACTCTTTACATTATGCTCGTGAAAATATTTAAATATTTCTCATCACAATTGTAGCATAGACCTTTAAGTTAGCACTTTGCAATTTCAACATGGGTTAACTTGTGGGTCTTGAGGGGTGGAAAGGACAAAGAGGGATTGGTAGGGGAAGAAATAGTGGAATGTGGTTAGGGAATAAATGGTATATTTTTAATTTGATCATTCACCACCTTTTGGGATTCCTGGAATCTTTGAGAGGATTCCAACCAAGTGGTAGGACGAGCCATTAAGACTTGTGCATGTATCTTTTCTTTTAAACCATTGATTAAACATTCCCTAAAAAAAGTATCTAACATGCCTTCAGTGTGGATAGAAATTTATTCAAAAGCGGAGATGAACTCTTCAACCGCACCATATTTTTTAAGCTTGGTCAATGGACCCAAATAATGATTGTATGTCTCAAATCATTCATGGAGCTCTAAGACAAATTGTGTCCAAGCAATATAACCTCGATACGAGTTCTTATGCCACTACCACAATTGCCAACGTTCAAGATCTAAATATAAGACACCCACATAAAGTTTCATTAAGTCATCTATGATGTCATGCAGGGAAAAATAATGTTCCATCTAAGTGACCCAACATGTGGGGTCAGAGATATCAAATTTGTTGGGATCCAATTTAGGAAGTATGTGCCACATTTGAGTCATAGGGTCACAAACAAGTGGGGTAGAGTGAGACCCTATGGGATTGGATGATTTAGCTCCTTAATTTTGGGACGATTGGTCCTACCACTAATAACCCATGGAGTGATTGTGCATCTCCATGAGTTTGGACAACTTGTCTAGGATTGAGTCCAGCTTGGCGAGCTTGTCATTGTTGGAATCGATATTTGTTTGGGTAGAGTGGTTGCAATCTATTATGTGTTACAACTCATCACATTGGGTTTCCAAGTAGGAGACTTTGGTGGCTAGCTCAATGCCTCTAGTATCCATAGAGATGTGGGTCCATAAAAAAAATTCATTGGAGAGTGGTACCAAGGCGATCAACATTGCATTTTGGGTCTGTTGAGATATTTCTTGGTAGTGGGGTGAGCAGGTCCACCAAAAATACTTACTGGAGAGTGGTACCACGATGATCATCTCGACACGTGGATTTTATTAAGACAAGTCTCAAATGAGGGGTGCAATCTCTTTGTTTTTCATTTTACTCCTATAGAGTTATACTCCCATCTGAATAATACAGCGTTGACAAAATGCTCAAATTCTCAATATTGTAGTTTATGTAGGAATTTCATGGACTAGTAGCAAGAATCAAGGTTTCCAGTGACAATATGCACAAATTCTCAATACAATCGTTTATGTAGGACTGGCAATAGGGAGTAGGATTTTGAGGGTCTTGAGGGCAAGGGAATGTCAGGTGTTATAGCTCTCATATATACATGTTGGGTCCAATAATAGTAATTGACGCAATTTCTTAAGGCACTAACTAAGGAGGATCAATCATACACAGTCATACTACTCGATTACCTAGATACTAGAGAGTAATCTTCTCAAGTGTTGTTCTCGATCCACTATAGCAATAAGATGATCAATTAGCATATCTAAAGTCGGTTTCATGTAACCCGAGGGACTTTTGATATACCCTAGAGTATGTGGTAGTACTACTCGAAGGGGTACCAATAGAAGTTACAAGGGTGTCCAATCAGGTCATGGAAAAGAGATTTGAATTAAGAACTAATCATAGTGGTTTTAAATACCAACCAACTTTGAATTCCAGGAAAACGATATGGCTCGAATTTTTAAGTGAATACAAATTAGACATCAAGAATATCAAAGGAAAAGAAAATAAGGTTGTTGATTCACTCAGTAGAAGAGTACATCTCATGCATGCTACAATCATTAGTATGCATTAGTTATATTTGAAGAGAATAATTTTATGTTCTTCCCCTATTGTAAATTTGCTCATTCAAAGACAAATGCGGTGTTATGTATAGATGTCAAAATGCGTCCTTAACCTGGAAAAAAATGCTTTAAAATATGGGGTCATGAAAGTGTTATGATACCACTTACAGTGTTCTTTATTAGTAAATGGAAAGATTAAGAGCATAAATAATAGATTTATCCCATATTTATTGCAAAAATGATAGATTACAACCACAATAGCCAATAAAAGAACCAAAATACCATAAAATCTTATAATGTTACTGATGAGAGCAATGTTCATTTGCCTCTTCCAAGGGGCAACCTCCAAATGAGCATAGCTCTTATTACAATATACTTCACAAGACATCTCATTACATTGTTTTTACTTCTTTATATAGTTTTATCTGCCTCCTAGGAACATTCTATAAAAGGAACTTTCTAGTAGGTGGAACCTTATAGTAGGCATTCTTACAATTATTGTTTTCACATCACTACACAAGCCTTATTTACTAGAGATGGGCTCCATACATAGCAACCTATCTATTTACTTAGGGGGTTAGGGTAGGACCCGAACAACATAGTTGACATTAGTCATCAACATTTAAAAATTCAAATTGTTTAATTAGTGACTTTCACCTTTTCTTGAAATTACTCAATCAAGTTGATGTGGCAGCGAAGGAAAAGTGTATTCTTAACATAGGATTGGAAACCATATAAAGATCTTTGTGCCCAATACCTAGAATTTCACCCTCCACACAAATCTTGGATTTTCACGTGCTTTCTACTACACATCGTTGGCTACAATAGTGCTATGATCAACTTGAAGATCTATGTGGCTATGTAGGTCAATACTTCTA
Source organism: Picea engelmannii (assembly GCA_009831015.1). Taxonomy (NCBI): domain Eukaryota; kingdom Viridiplantae; phylum Streptophyta; class Pinopsida; order Pinales; family Pinaceae; genus Picea; species Picea engelmannii. Next base: position 329,405 of record ML779414.1, read on the forward strand.
ATGTATCTTTGTAATACCCCAACTAAAACTCAATTCAGAGCAGTGAAAAAATTACATTAATTTTCATCATAGAGAGAAAATTTGAATTTCCAATTTAGTTTTACAATAACATTACCAAACAAATTAACCAAGAAACTATTGCCCAATCAAGGTCACACTCAATCACTCATTTTCAAAAAATAAATTTCATAGAAAATTTGTTACACGCAGGAGAAACAACAACAAATTTTTTTACACTTACGCTCTAGCTTTTCTAATGCATTGCATATTGAATTGTCTACAATCCATTGTCTTATGTGGCTTGATATCGTTGTATAAACACTTAAATCATGGCAAAGTTACTAAGTATAATGAGAAGAACTATGGAGGCAGCGCAACAAAGTTATATGGATTAATGGAGGAGACCAAAACACAAAGTTTTTTCACCAATACGCCAACTATAGAAGAAATAGAAAACACATTTGGGAGATCAAAGACTCCTCTGGGCGCAGTCACACAGGCCAGGAGAATATAAAAGCCAAGGCATTTTAGTAATTTTTTCAAAACACAAGGTCAACATTTAACAATGGATCAATGCAGACTTGTTGGGCTCTTTCCACGCATGGTAACAGATGCATTATCCCCTGCTTATGCAAGGAATAATAATTAGTTGAAATATAATCTTCAGAAAGATTAATCCCTATTATGTGAAAATATTTAGATGAAAAGTCCATTCGAATGTAGGAGTTGCATTAAGAATTTATTAGAGTAGAGATAGACAAAAGACCAATCTTCAAGAAAAAGGTAATAATACCCTTTGTTGGAATTCCAAAGGAAAAGGGCCATAGATAGTTATAAAAGGATATTCTATAAGCCTTGAAACAAATATTATCTTCAAAATCTTTTGCCTAAAGAAAATTAAATAACTTTTATTGGTCAAAGGTAGTCGTAATCACTAGTCTTACTTGTAAGGAAAAATCCCCTCAAATATCGCACTTAAGAAGAGGGGAATATTGATCCCTTCTTACTATAGTTCATGCTTGATTGAAGAAATTAAATGCCAACCATATATGTTTTATTATAACTTGGTCAATTAAGTATATGGGAGATGTGAAGTATACTCCTTAATCAACTTAGACCTATAGCCTACGTCAACAAAATCACTAATCAAGAGTGGTCCCAAATTTCCTTGGAAAGCTAAGCTCCTAAAATATGGAAAATCCTACTTAGCTTATTTTTTTTTTTATTTTTTGTAATGCTGAGAATCATAGAATCGTGGAATTTTGGAAGAAAAAAATAAGATCCGATGAAGAATCATAAAAGTCATTTTGAAAATAGCAAAAATAAGGTCTTCTATTTAAGATGAAGCCTTTTTTAGTTCATGGGATTCTCACCATCTTTAGTCTTTGTTTATGGATAGAGGTTGAGTAAAATGATATTTACAATCAAAATCTTTCAACTAAAAAAATAGTTTAATTGTGTTCAAATCTTTCCAAATATTTTAGATAATAAAAGTTCTTTTAATTTCCACAAGTATTTAGGTGAACATAAAAGTGTAGATTAATGTCATACCAATATTTCTTGGCAAAATGTATGTATGAAGATTTTTTTTTTCTCTAAATCATCTTAGACATCTTTTTACCTTCTAAAATATGTATCATCCACTTATCATAGAATAGAGGGTCTCCACTTATATCTTAGTTCTAATGATTCTCACTCCAATTTCTTGAGGTATTAAAAAAACCTCAAGAAGGAGAATAGTACATAGTACATATTGGTAGTTACAAACACATTATTATGTAAATCACTATTTTTTTAGAGAGAAATGTGTTTAGCATGTTATTGCCACTTAATCTGTTTTTCAACTTTATAAATAACATATCAAAATTCTTTGTAAAAAGTTTGAAAGATAAATCACTATTTTTTTAGAAAGAAATGTGTTTAACATGTTATTGTCACTTAATCTACTTTTCAACTTTATAAATAACAACATCTCAAAATTCCTTGTAAGAAGTTTGAAAGACAACTAATATGCGGAAAAAATGAAGATTTGATTTGAGAGAATCCAATACCAACCCTACCTATTAGCAATCAAGAGGTTATTCCTAATTTTGAGAATAAGAATAAGTTTTTACTCAATAAATAAATCATATAACCAAAGCATCACAAAATACTTAAGACAAGTCGTGGTATTAGTTTTTTTTAAACTCTAGAACTCCAATATGGTTAAACACATATCATTAGTAAGATATCTTTTATCAAGTCTTCAATTAGATTATTACGTATAAAATTAGCCTAAATATTTAACTATGGTATTTAATGTTAAGGTTGACAAACAAGCTTATTGAATGTAAAAAGGGTGTTACCTACTACATTATATTGGCAAAAATACAAGGACAAAAATACATAGAAATATAGGCTCACTGTGCCACCAAATATGTTGCCATTTTACCAGTTATTGAATGCGTTTAAACAAACCCGCCTTCAACTAATATTGGTTAATAGACAAGTAGGGACTTAGATTATTACTTATAAAATTAGCCCAAATATTGAACTATGGTATCTAATGTTAAGGCCAAGGAACAAGCTTATTAAATGGGTTTAAACAAACCCGCCTTCAACTAATATTGGTTAATAGACAAGTAGGGTTGGAAATGAAAGAGAATTAAACAAGTTAACACAATGGTTGGAAGTATGTTCCTTGATCCTTATTAAGGGTTGTCTTATAGTAGGATGAACTATGAATGTTTTTTATAACTCATGGGCATGTATATGGTTATGATTAAATCAAGGTGGGTTAGATCATGTTTGAAATTATAAAATCAAATTAAAGAGGATTAAATAGAGTTAAAATAATGGTTGGAAGTGTGTTGATTGATCCTTATTAAGAGTTGTCTTATAATAGTCTTTTAGGATGAATTACCAATGTCTTATATAACTTGTGCATGTATATGGTTGTGATTAAATCAAGGTGGGTTGGATTATGTTTGAAAATAAAAAATCAAATGAAATTAAAAAGTGACATCTCTTTTAAATAAATTAATTTAAAAATTAAATTAAATTTTTATTGTGTATATTTAAATATTATAATTTAGATTGTAATATAATATTTAAGATAAAAAAATTTAAGTATAAAATTAGAAAAAATTTAAGTATAAAATTAGAATATTAATTCACAATTTTTTAAGAAGAAATATGTAAATAAAATTTGAACTTACCAATTTTTTTCACAATGATTTTAGATACACCTCTCATTAATAAGAAAAACTCTTTAAACCCAAATTTCAAAAAAATAATACTTTTAGATGTAAATTCCCAAAACAACAATACTTTTATCCTTTTAGATATGAAAAATATCGATTTCATCCTATATTTCTATTAAAGATGATAACGTACAAAATGAATAATTATTATAGTTTGGTTTAGATTTCTGAACTCGAGTAATTATTGTATTTGTATCGAACACTGTTTTTGTGTTTTTGTATTTGGGTATTCAATATTTACTCTGTAATAGAATAATAAATATGGAATATACTGGTAGATATATCATTGGATTGGATCTATTGGTATATATAGCATTAGGTGCATAGTGTTGGACATACATTTCCCAACCAAAAGCAAAATAATGTATATGTAAACCTTTGTATTCAAAGTCGTTTTTTTACATTGATGCATATTCTGTAAGCTTTACAAAGTTTTTTTTTGGGGACATCGATGTATATTTTATAGGTTTTTTTTAACGAGGGGTTTCCTCGGCTTCCACACTATCTGGTATGTGGCTATTGCTTCTTATCATGATGGTGATGTTCTATACACAACTTTCAACGCTTTGCTTTGGTGCGACTATCAATGTCACGATGGTTGCAACTTGCAATGAATCTTACAAAGTACTCTTGGTGCGACTATCAATGTCACGATGGTTGTTAATCTTTGTACCCCTGACTCTCAAAGTACATCTCCAGCAATCAAACTTTTTTTTTTTCCAGAAGAAAATTCACACAAAATTATATTGAATAATTTTTTGTTTACAACAGTTGGCCAGCGATCCAAGAAAGTCTTTTTTATGGAATGAAGGGAATACAATACCCTCCAGTGATCTCTACTTCAAACAACCATAGCAAAGAAGAACACAACAATAGGAAAAGGCTGGTTATAGAACCATAAAGTGGGAAAAATACAAAAATCAGAAATTATTAGTCAAAACTGATCCATAAAATGCAGTCCTGTCCATGGAGCGAGTGAAGAAGTCTGTTAGAAAAATTTTATGAACTGATGAGAGCTCTCAATTTCTCCATCCCAGTTGAAGTAGTTTATCTTCCCTTTGGTGCCAAGAGAGCTCGTTTGGATATTTTGTCTGCCTCTTTGTTTGATTCTCTGTAGACATGTTGATCGTTGTTGATAGCTGATTCTTTGGAATGATGTTGCCAGATCCCGAATACGTCGCTTCCAGCCTTCTATATTGACCGCCTGGAGATTGTATTTTTGTTTCAGCCATTCAATGACTACTTTGGAATCCCCAAAAATCTGAATATGGTGAATAATCAATAATTTTTTGCTATGACAAATGTAGCCCATGCTCCAACTAATTTGGCTTTTGTATTAAAACCTGTCACAATTAAAAAACCATCTGATGTCCGATCCAATTGTTTGTTTCAGTGATCCCCTGCCCCACAGATTGACCCGCCGGTTGAGATTTTTGTTTCAGCCACACAATGACTATTTTGGAATCCCCAAAAATCTGAATATGGTGAATATTCAATAATTTTGCCATGGAACATGTAGCCCATGCTCTAACTAATTCAACTTTTGTATTAGAACCTGTACCACAATTAAAAAAGCATCTGATGTCTGGTCCAATTGTTCGTTTTAGTGATCCCCTGCCCCACAGATTGACCTGCGAGCTGAGGAAGCTCATCAAAAAGGGCCATGGTATATCCAATTAATCGAAAAATCAGGGACTGCCTAATAGCTTGCAAATTTACAACTGTTGAAAGTTTAGTGAGCAAACTTAGTATCTGATGAACAACCGAAATGATTGTTGGCAACTTCCCTTTGAACAAAGCTTTGTTCCGTTCTAACCACAGGTACCAACACATCAAGACAGGGAGTTTTTTTGGAGCGGCTTTGATGCTTCGTCCAAGACTCCATACAATCAGTTAAATTTTGTCCGCTCCATGAAACATTCAGTTTTAGTGTGCAAAGGACCTTTGCCCAGGGTGCCTGCGTGAAGGAACAGTTAATGAATAAATGAGCGTTATCTTCGGTGGCTGCTCTACATAGTGGGCACAATCCTGGTCCCACCCACCCCTTTCTTTGTAATGTGTCCCATGTTAGTATTTTAAACTCGGTGGCCAGCCCAAAAAATAGAAGAATTTTCAACTGAATTCTCCATTTCCGAAAACTAGCCTTCCACCCGCTCCTCAATGGTAATTGCGGACTTGACAGGATAGCTTTGTAGCAGTTTTTTTACTGTGAGAGAACCAGACGAGTCTGCTGGTCTACCGTGCCTTCCTGGAGTGTAATTCCGGCTTGACTGAGATCCAAAGAGTAGCTGTTCCATTCGCTGGCGAGAGTGTCCAAAAGCCCCAGCTCATCTCTATTTCTCCAAACCGTAGCAAAAGTGAAAGGATCGGTTGCTAGTGACAGTGTGGTTATGTTCTTTGCATTTAATGCTGTTAAGAGCTCAACAGAGAGGAGCGATCTTTCGCCTACTCAAACCTAATCATCAAACCTTTTTGCATTGGAATAACTTAATCTTGTGGCAAAGTGACTATATTTTCAGGTTAAAATTTTCTATGTATATATTTTGCTAATCTTTGTACCCCTGAATATGAAAGTACACCTCCAGCCGTCCAACCTAATCATCAAACCTTTTTGCATTGGAGTAACTTAATCTTGTGCCAAAGTGACTATATTTTCAGGGAAAAGATGCAGCTGGATCTACCCAAAATTTTAGGGGTAACCTCAGTTTCACTATCCTTTCAGGTAAAAGATGCAGCTGGATCCACCCAAAATTTTAGGGGTAACCTCAGTTTCACTATCCAAGTTGTATGCATGGCAAAACTTTTTTAAACCAACTCAAAATGCTTGGAAAATCAATCAATTCCAAATCAATGAAAATCTCAACATGTTGGGTTACTAGATAAAATTTCAACTGGTTAGGTTACCAGATTCTAATAGGGTGAGAAAAAATTGTTACAAAATTAGCCTAACCTTTGGCACCAACTTGATATCAATTTTTATTTCAACCTTTAACCCCTTCAAGATTCTCATGCTCCATATCACATATCATCTCCCTTGGCACCAACTTGATATCAATCTTTGTTTCTTAACCCCTTCAAGATTCTCATGCTCCAGATCATCTCCTTTGGCACCAACTTGATATAAATTTTGTTTCAACCTTTAACCCCTTCAAGATTTCTCATGCTCCAGATCATTGCTTCGTGCCCATATTCTGCACAAGTTTCTTTCATTCTTGTCATCATTTTAACTAGATGGCTTATCAACGCCATTAGCACACTATTCCAGTCCAACCAAGAAAAAATCTAACTTCTTGGTCATCTTGACAGTTTCTTTGTTAGAAGATCCTTCCATTTTTTTACTGTATTTTTTCTAACCCTGGCTATAGTGGTTCCCTACTCTTCTTGTAGCCTATTCGAAGTCTACAATATTGACTTTTTAATTCCAAGTAACTTCGAACTCGGGTCAGATGCCACTTGATATGAAAATACTGGAAGGTTGAATTACTAAAACTTACAACCACTGAATTCTGAATTTGTGGAATTACTGACTTTTTAATTCCAAGTAACTTCGAACTCGGGTCAGATGCCACTTGATATGAAAATACTGGAAGGTTGAATTACTAAAACTTACAACCACTGAATTCTGAATTTGTGGAATTACAAAGGCTGTGAGTTTATTTCCAGTGCATCATTGTACAGTCTTAAACCAGCGTTTGATACCATCAATGTATTTAACAGGTTTGGCAAGGAAAATAGACACAACCAAACAAACCACTATCAGATTTTACCAGCAATGCAATAACATCAAAGATGGACAATAACAGCGAACAACAGAAACCAAATTTACATTCTAAGGATCAGCTTAATATAAAATAAAAGCAAACACAGAAAAGCAGAATACACACAATATACACAATTTTTTGTGAAAAAAAACATAGTAGGGTATAAAAAACTTTATACCAATAAATACTTTGCTTTTGATCACATCTCATAGAAAATGAGATCCATAAAATAGAAAACCTTCAGCGAAAAAACATATTCATCACGTAATAAACCATCATTTACTTAGTAGGAGAGACTACTTGTATCTTTGCCTTGTTTACCTAAGAAATATGGTTTATTAAAACTTTTATAATAATATATAATATAGACCGGCTTTCATAATCAATGTCAATATCAAATAATATAAGCATCAATAATATCAAAGCATGGAATTTAAAAAGGCATTGTCTAATTTTTAGGTTTTTGTTTTTTTTAACTAACTATATAAATCTTCATATTATAATTTTTATGTTGTTTAAATTGTATTTTTTTAATGTAAAAATGAATTCATTCACTGTACCATATTATATATATAAAATTGACCACATCATATTATACATTTGAAATTGACCACTCAAATATGCATATACAACAATTTCTCATTATCATTAAAAAATATCTCCCAAAAAAATATTAAAAAAACCTGAAAAAATATCTCTTAAAAATACAAATACAAAATGAAACAAGACAAAACATAACATAGAATATTTAAACTACCACTTCTAAAAATACCACAAAATAATCATATCAAAATGACATTTCAAACTGTCAAATTCACAATGCATTAATTTATAATGACCACATGCAGATCTAGAGTTTCCCAGCACTGTGAACTACCAAGCTATTTTTGTCAAATTCACATTGCATTAATTTATAATGACCGCATGCAGATCTAGAACTTCCTAGAACAGAACAGCACTGTGAACTACCAAGCTATTTTTATCAAATTCACAATGCACTAATTTATAATGACCGCATACAGATCTAGAGTTTCCTAGAACAGCACTGTGAACTACCAAGCTATTTTTCCCTTCCACTAAAAGGGTCATGGGTTCTTTTTTTCCCACCTGCGCTTCTCCCTTTGTGCTTACATTCCTTTTTTCTTGCTGCTTTCCTAATCCTTCACGGATAAATTGAGGAAAAATCCATGTTATTTAACACGTTTCATGCACCCACCTCTTCCATCAGGTTATCAAACCAAACAAAAGATGCCTATATAGTTATTTTCACCTTTTTACTCTTTTCCGTACTCATTAAGGCTTACATCATTCTCCGTATTTGAACATTGTATTTCCGTTTCTGTGATGTTTCATTGTATTCGGTCATTGAATTCATCTCTACAGTATTTTATCAATACCTCGGGCCTCCACTTTTACTCTAGCAGTCAAAATTTTATGTCTAGGAAGAGCCAGGTTTCAGATTGGAAGGTTATATCTACTTCCAATTTCATAAACAAACTCCCTCAAAGTCTCATAATTTTTAACTTTTCACCACTCCTATCCGACATGACCTTCTTACAGTTTCATGAAGGAACACTCAAACTTTCATATTTTAACTGAGCACACAATAGGCAAAAGGATGAAGTCTCTTCCCTGATTTTTCACCACTCCTACCCTACAAATAGAACAAAAGGTAATATAATCATTCTCTACATTGTAACAGAGCCTCCAAGTAGAAATGAACCCGCATCGTCGAATTACATGCAGATATAACCTCACAGACTGTGATCAGATTTCCTTTAACACAAAAAACTGCCCGCTGCAGTAAAATAGAGGATTGAAACATTGCAGAATTTAACATCAAGAGCAACTGAAAACGCATCAGCTCTGCAGATGCACAGAACAAGTCTCTTCACTGCATAAGATTATCAAATCTCATCATCAGAGAATTCAAGATTAAATATGGCCATATGGGTATTGCTTCCAAAACCATTTAGCTTCTCTTAAATACAGTGATGGAAAACCAATCCACCGGCAACATTGTTTGAAGAAAAATACATCCGAATAACACCCACGGAATAGATTTAATCACAAAACCCAATATGTTTGACACAACTCAACATTAACCCACCATAGCAACATTGGCGAGACCTTTGCCACTCCGCAACCGAACGCCTAAATTTTCTGAAATCTCAACACAAAACACTAGATCGTATCGAGCCCTCCAAGAAACTTTCAAGACCTTAACCATCAAACTCTTAGACGATTGAAACTAGACCTTAGACATTAAGAGACCAGGAAAAAAATTCCAAAAAACAGCAAAACCACTTTTCCGCAATTGCCTCCAACCCACTATTAGGTAGGAAAAATATAAGAACAGTAAATTTAAAAATAAAATAAAATAAACATGTACACATAATTAACCTCGAAGAATACGTTAAAAGTCCCATAGCTTATGTGGTGTCAAAAGACACCATTGAATTTAAATAAAAGAAAATATCAAATTCAAGCACTGGTGAACTTAGTAACAGCCTTGGTACCCTCTGAAACGGCGTGCTTGGCAAGCTCTCCTGGAAGGGCAAGCCTTACAGCGGTCTGAATCTCCCGGGAGGTAATCGTGGGCTTCTTGTTGTAGCGGGCGAGTTTCGATGATTCGCTCGCCAATTTCTCAAAGATATCATTGATGAAGCTGTTCATTATCCCCATCGCTTTGCTAGAAATGCCGATATCTGGGTGAACTTGTTTCAGAACCTTAAAGATATAGATCTTGTAGGTCTCAACGCTCTTCTTATGCTTCTTCTTCCCCTTCTTTTCTCCGCCTTCCTTTGGAAGCTTTTTCTCAGCCTTGGGAGCAGGCTTCTTCTCTGCTACAGGCTTCTTCTCAGCAGGTTTCTTCTCTGCCTTCGGAGCCATTGCTAGAATTCAAAGCTCGATAGGGCACCACTTCTTGATTTTCACAAACTATCGATAGAAAACACAGAGATGGAGGAGTTAGGAACTGACCTTATACATTTATCTAAGGAAAATGTGTTTTGCTATTGGTTGGTTGAGTACGGCACGGATCGATAGCCTCCGATTGATCTGGGCCGTAGATGTCGAAGTGGACCAATTGTTCTCATAGTCGTCCGATAAGTAGCAGTGTCTCATTAAATACAAAGGTTATATTGCACCATTCTCGGGTAGTTATTGATGGTGAGGGTGGATGTTTTTTTCTTTTTAAAAAGGGTAAATTCGTAGTAGGATAACCACTGTAGATTTATGTTAAGCTAGGATTTATCAAAAGAGATATCTATTTTGTTTTTAAGGTGTAATCTTTTTATTATTATTATTATTGTTGTTTTTTAATTAAGCTTAATTTATTTATTATTGTAATTTATTTTTTATTATTGTTGTTTTTTAATTAAGTTTTATTTTTATTATTTTGTGTTTTTAAATGTATTGTTATTATTTAGCATCTCAACATTTTTCATATATTCAAATTACAAGTTCAAATCGAGAGGAGGTAGGGTATGTATATTTGGGGTCCCTTGTTTCACAAATAAGGGGGTCTTATACACCAATTTGGTGTGGCTTGGCCATGACCTTAAAATAAATAGATAGATAGATTGGGTTCTAAAACATTTGGCTAAGTGCAATTATTATTGGTCATTATTAGTGGGTGTTGATCATTATTGTTATTAAAAAACTATACCATCTAAAAGAATTTGATAATGGATCTTGGGCCATTATCTTGTTCACTTTTACCATGTATCTTGATCTTGGGCCATTATCTTGTTCACTTTTACCATGTATCTTGATCTTGGGCCATTATCTTGTTTCCTTACATTCGAGGAAGATGAGCTCTTAGCATATCAAATGTAATTTTAAGTCTTATTCTGAAACTAAAGGGCAATTTCATCCTAGATAGCACCCACAAGAAATCCACTCTTCCCCACTCATCCTTGAGGCCAGTAAGGTCATGTGTTATCTAGTAATATCTAGACTTAATCCCAACCAGTTATGATTCCTCTAAATTTTAAAAATATATATAAATTTAGTCCCATACATGAAACCATATACTATGCTCTATTATGATTTAACCTCTGGTCTAAGAAATGTCATTTATCCATAACTCTAGTAATGTGTTTTAGCCATAACTTTAGTCTAAGAAATGACTTTTATCCATTTATGTACATAACAATTTTTTTATTTAGTAAAGTAATATAATAATGCTATATTTGAGTTTTCAAATAATTTGCAAAATTTAAATTTTCATTTTAAAACATTTATTCTGTGAATGCAACATATAAATCTCAACATATTAAATACTACATTTAATTAGTTTTAGTAACAACCATAACACCAAACTTGTTGGAGATATTACACACTTACCTAGTATTTATTTTCCTAGGTTGATTAGTTTATGTTGAGGGTGCCCCTAGTCAGAGATATTCTCCCATGAATGAGAATATTCTCCTCTAAATGAGGGTGTTATGTTCTCTTCAGTCTTGAGTCGGTTACACCTCAGTTAGACTAGTGGACTCTGGAGTGGAGTCTTGCATGGCAACCTCGGTATTATCACCAAGTGTTGCATGCATACCTCGATATCATCACCATGAGATCACTTACCTTGGGATCATCACCAAGAAGGTGCCACACATGTGCATGCATGATTCTCTCCTCACTACACTAGTGACTAGTCAGTTAATTGATGACCGCATGACTAGTTATCTAGGATTAGGTGGTAGTTCACTCTAGAGTCTGTCCGTGAGTGTCTAGATCTATATCTCTCTAGATCACTACTATGGCGCATTAGTTTGCTCATGTATAGTATATCATGTGTATTTTTATTATTCTCTCATTGGTGAATACAATTCTTTTCATTCTTTCTCTCAAGCTTGTCTCTCTTTCTATTTTCTCTCTCGCAAGCTTTATGTGATTTTTCTACAAGCTAGATTCTATGTGAGAAGTTTCCACGAAACTTCACAAAACTACTAATGCAAATAACATGTTTTTATATTTAAGATATTGTATTCGCATTTATGTAAGGTCTTCAATTGGAAGGGTATGGACACCCTTGCCCAAGTCCTCAAGGAGACAGAATTTGGGGTTGCTCTAGCACCCAAGAGTCACACTAGTTGGGCATGTGGACGCATGAACACACCAAGGGGCTTGCCCAAGCATGAGGTGAAGCATGGGACACACCAAATAGGTTGGGGCGCGTCGGTCCCAAGGGACGCAAAGGTTGATGAGCACACATATCCGTTTGGGCGCACTGGGTCCACGAAGGGGCACGTCGGTTTGTTTGGGCACGATGGTTTGCGAAGGGGCATGACACACCCAAAGGACTCGATAGTTCACGAAGGTGATGTTTGGAGTCCATATAAGAGCACAAGGCACACAACCAAGAAGGCATAGAGCAAGTGAAGAGGAAAAGATCAATTTTGATATCATATGTCACGTCAGGGAGGCATCATGTGGGGACGTGACAATTTACTTATTAATCTTTGCTTTTTAGGTCTAGAGTTTAAGAGTCAATGTAATTTTTCTCTCTTTACACGTAAATCGATATATTTATTTACCTTATATTTTAAGTTTAGGTTCAAAAATATACAAAAGAGTTTAATGATCCCCAATTTTTATCTCTTTTTTCACCTCATATTGGGATGTCTTTCAGTTATTTAAAGGATTTGGTATGCTTCAAGTCATATTGAGATGTCTTTCATTTATTTAAAGGATTTGTTATGCTGCAAGTTAATATTTGCACAAGGAATAGTCAAACTTTTAATGTTAGTACATTAATGCTATATTGATTTAACATTATTTATTTGACATTTCGTTTTATCAAGTTTTTATGACTTAGATCAATGTATCAATTGTTTATGAATTAATAGGAACTCACACTCCATCGAAAAAATAAAAAGAAAGTCTGCAACATGAATTAAGCAGGATGAAGTCGAAGGAGCGTTTCAATGGGAAGTTTTTTGAATCCGGTTCTTGTTCCTACCAGTGTATTGACTATCTACTGAGTTGATAGCTCGGGATCCGACAGTGATTACACCCAGTTCCTTGTCTTTTCTTGTTCTTAATGTTGGTCTCGTTCCTAGTTTTTTCCTATTTTTAAAATTTCTCTCTTGCCTTATGTGCCCTTTGTTTCCTAAGCTTGTCGTTTTGTCCAGGATTGTTTTTTCTTCTAGCGTTGGTAAAGTAGTGGGGTTGTCCCCTGGAGTCACGTTCCTCTTTGTTTTTTACCTCTTGGTTTTTGAGTTCCTTTGTCAGTGTCGCTTGTGCTTGTGTTGGTTGGCTACCGATGGGCCTTGATGGGTACCTGTCGCATTAAAGAAATGGAAAGTAATATCAAGAATCTCATGAGCCCAGCTGATGAGGATACATGGAGACAAGTGGGGCTCTTTGACAAGATCGACTCTCTGGAGAGTGATCTTTCTAGGTGTCCTCTTATTACAAGCAAGTCTTCCATTCCTTCTGGGCTACCCGGTAGTCGCTCGTCTCCTCCTCTGAAAAACGCCAGGTCCTTAGAGTCAGACTTCCCACTTACTGACGCCCCCAAGACTGGGTCCCATTCTTTCACTGTTTCCCCAGGCCTTTTAAACAACTCTTCTTCTCTGAGGGGACACAGGCTTCCTGTTAATCTAGTTTAGTCTTCCATCTACCGTCCAAAGGTGTGGAAAGCTAACAAGAAGGCAAAACGTATGGTGTCGGGGAACGATGTGGGATTAGAAGATACTTGCAGAATGTCGCTCTGTGGGCTCATGGGTCGGATCTCCTATAGGACGTTCAGTACACATCCTCTTGAGGACTGGATCAACAACCAGTGGACTCCCCTCATTGGTTACTCCCCTAAGATTCTCTATCTTACCAAAGGGTGGCTCAGTTTTATCTGCAAGTCACCCGAGGACGTCTCTCTTTTACTGAGCTCTCTGTGGGTTTATGGGGGAAGTAGCCTCATGATAAAGCGTTGGAGAATCACTTTTAACCCCGATACTGACTATTTCCAGTATAGGCATCTGTGGGTACTCTTACTGGGTCTTTCGTTGTTTCTCTGGAATGAAGGATCCTTACGAGCTATTGTTGATTCACTGGGAAAATTCATTGCTCTGGATACAAAGTTACTTGTTGGCCCTGTGCAGAAGCTGGGCAGAGTTCTTGTTGAGATGGACCTATTTGGTGGTTTATCGGAAACCCTTGAGATCAAATAGAGAGGGCGAAAGATAGCACAACCTCTGGACTATATTGGGTTGCCCTTTCGGTGCAACCGTTGCCGCAAAACTGGCCACCTCCGTCGTGATTGCCCTGGGAAGGTTTCGATTGAACTCTTTGAAGAATCTGATCTACAGTTAAACTCTCCAGACTATGTGGAGGAAGATTCATCCTTAAACTTTTTGGAGTGTTCCTCTGGACCATCCTCCTCTTCTCAACAGAAGCAAGAAGAGACTCTTTCTGGTACGTTAAAAGCTCATTTCCCTCTCTTATTTAACTCCCTGCCCTTTGGAGAGAAGTTATCCTTAAATAAATCAAATTAGCTTTTATCATCTACCTTTTCAAAGGTCTTCACCCCTAGATCTGATAACTCTCCCATGGAACCTTGTTCTTCTGATCCCCCCCCTCCCAACCCTCTCAACCTCCATGCAGTTGTGCCTTCTCCTTGTTTACCCTCGGCAATTGAAGTTTTGTCGAAGTCTAACCCTTCCCTCCATTCGAGCCACTCTCTTAACTCCTCTCTGGTGAGACACTCTCGTTCCCCTTCCCCTCCTATGAAACCGATATGCTCCCCCCCGAGCTTGCCAAGCTACGGGGATGCAGAGGAGGATGATTCAAACTTCTCTGCTTTTCTGGATTCCTTATCTCCTTGTTCAATTATCCATGTGGACTATGTTTTGTTACCTATTTATCGAGGAAAGGAAGCCTTAGATACTACAGCGGATTCTAGCAACTCTTCCTCTCACTTTCCTAGCAAAGAGAGTAAGGCATTTGCTTGGTCTCGAGGTATTGGCTAGGAACTCTCCCCCATAAAGACGCGAAGCTCTAGAAAGAAACAGGTAGGTTTATTATCTCAATCTGATTCTATTGTTAATCCTTCTCCGGATGGAAGGGCCCTTAGAGCATTCAAGACCTTGGAGAGGACAAAGTGATGTTAATTCTCTCTTTGAATATTCGAGGGATCGGAGGCACCCTCAAAGCTACCTCTATGCGTAGATTGTTAGAACGCACTCAGCCTGATATTGTTTTTCTTCAAGAGTCTCTCTCTTATGAACAAAAAGCTAGAGACTTCTTGCATAAACTTCTCCCTTCTTGGGTCTCGTCTGCTGTAAACTCCTTAGGAAATTATGGAGGCTTGTTGGTCGCATGGGACCCTTGTTGTTTTTACCTGGCTTCTTTCCTGACGATTGGGGGTATTTTGCTAGTTGGCCAGTGCTTATATACTAAGCAGGAGATGGCATTTCTTAATGTTTATGGGCCATGTAAAGACCGCAAGCAGTTTTGGACCTCTCTAGCAGACATTGGTATTCTTTCCACTCCTAATCTTGTTCTAGCCGGTGACCTAAACTTCATTTTATCTTCAGATGAGAACTGGGGAGGTTCTTTCATGCCTGGGTCGACTGAAGTTTTTTACAGAGACCTCTTTATTTCTAAGAAGTTGGTTGATGTCAAGCCAACCAAGCTAGTCCCTACCTAGCGAAATGGTCGATCCGGTCCTAAAGCGATTGCTAGAAGACTTGATAGGGTTTTTGTTTCTGAAGGTTTTTTGTCTTTGTCAGGTTTATCTAGATCATGGGTGGAATTTCCCTTCGTGTCAAATCATGCTTCCGTTCTTTTTCAACTGGAAAGCTCTCCGTTGTATAAAGCATTTCCCTTCAAATTTAATGCTCATTGGCTACGAGATACTGATTTCTTTAAGTTAGTCCATAGCGTCTGGAAGGACCCTCATTTTCTGCGAGAAGGTATGTTCAGATGCGTTTGGTCTGGAAACTTAAGGAACTCAAATTTCAAACAAAAAGGTGGGTTAAAGAGGTTAAGGTGAAAGAAAAGTTTTTATTGGGAAAGATGGAATCATAAATCGAACAGCTCTTATTTAAATCCGATGAAAATCCCTTATCCATGGAGGAGGTCAGGCACCTTCGTGAGCTGGAATGTAACATAAACAATTCACTTCGTGGGGAGGAGAATATGTGGATATTACATAGTAGAGTTACGTGGATTAAGAGCGGAGATTCCAATACTAAATTCTTTCACAAAGTGGCCATTTATAACAGGAATCCCAAGCATGTTTGGGAGATTTCAAAAGACAATGGAGTCATCCTTTCTGACCAGGAGGCGATCAAAGAGGAAGCAGTTAATTATTTTGAACAGTTTTTCAAAGCCAAAGAAAGGTACAACTTAAATGAGGTAGTCAATATCACTATCCGCTATCCCAAAATGGTAACTGAGGAGGAAGCAATTTCTCTCTTTAAACCTGTTACGTTGATGGAATTAAAAGCGGTACTGGAAAACTTCAAAAAAAAGAGGAGCCCAGGCCCTGATGGGTGGACTTTCGAGTTCTTTATTTTCTTCTTTGACCTTGTGGGAGGTGACCTTCTGGAGATGGTGGAGGATTCACGAAGAAATGGTAATCTTTGTGGAAGTTTAAACTCCACTTTCTTAGCCATGATCCCAAAGGTAAACAATCCAACCACTTTCGACGATTACCGCCCAATCTCTTTATGTAACCTTATTTATAAGGTGATCTCAAAAATTCTTGCAAATCAGATAAATCCAATTTTAGCAAGTTGTCTCTCTCCATAACAACTTTGGTTCCTGAAGGGCAGAAGAATCCATGATGCTATTGGAGCGGCCCATGAAAGCCTTCACAACATAAAACAAAAGAATTTAAAGCCCCTGGAATTGAAGCTGGATCTTAAAAAATCCTATGACAGCATAGATTGGGAGTATTTAAGGTTGATCTTACTCGTAGTGGACTTTGGGGTTAAGTTGACAGATTGGATAATGTGTTGCATAACTAGCGCAAATTTTGCAGTGTTGATTAATGGTGAGGTGAAAAAGTACTTTAAAAGTGGGAGGGGGCTTCGCCAGGGATGCCCACTTTCCCCGTACATGTTTATTATGATTATGGAAGGGCTCAGCCTAATGTTATCCATAAGCATCTCTAAGCAATTTATTTCAAGTATAAAGGTTTCAAAGCTTTTAAAAATTGTTCATTTAATGTTTGTTGATGATGTTCTTATAATGTCAAAGGTTGTTCTTTCGGAGTGGAAAGTGATCCTAGACATTCTACAGGCCTTTTGTTTTGCTTCGGGTTTTTGCATAAATTTTACTAAATCTACAGCTCATTATTGGGGTCTTGAGGAAGCGGAGCTCAATCTATTAAAAGCTTTCATTCCTTTTACCTTCGTTGACTTGAGTCTGGGATTCAAGTACTTTGGTTATCACCTCAAACCAGGAGTATCAAAATCAGAATATTGGTGCTGGGTGTTGGCTAAATTTGAGAGGAAATTCGGGCTTTGGTGTAATAAGTGGTTGTCGCTTGGAGGGTGTTTTGTCTTGGTCAAAACAGTGTTGGAGAGTTGTTTTCTGGATGTCAATGGAGAGGATCCCGTGTACTATCCTTTACAAAATTTGCAAGCTATTTTTTTCCTTCCTGTGGAGTGGGAAAAATGAAAAGCACCATTCCCATCTATGCAGTTGGGATATCCTGTCGAGACCCAAAAAGGCAGGGGGTTGGGGGCTCAAAAACCTCAATTTTGTCAACACAGCTTTACTTGCAAACACATTGTGGAGGGCGCTTACCCATGATAGTATTTGGTATCGAATCATTTTGGATAAATATTTGAACAACACTCCAGTGATTGATTGGATCCGTAAGCCGTCTCACTCTCAGTAGAGGGCGTCCAGCTTCTGGAAAAGCTTGACCAAAACTTTTTTCGTGATTCTCCACTGGTTGCGTTGGAGGCCCGGTTCGGGAACTTCAATTTCTATTGGTAGGGATAAGATTGTTGGTATGGAGGATCGATCCATTCTTTTAGATCCCTTGCTAAACCACTTGCTAACCACTTGCTAAACTTACACATATCGTTGCTCAGCCAAGCGAAAGACCCAGCCTACGATCTTCGTTTTTCGGACAGGTGGCTAAGTTGTGAGTCGTTGGGACTAAGCGGAGAGGTTGCTACTGAATGGAAACTCTTTGTAAAAGCATTAAGGAGCGCTAGCATTTGTCTGAAAAATGAGACTGATTCTCTTCTGTGGGCGGGAGGGGACGCCTCAGGTGTCTTAACTGTGAAAAACCTCTACAGCGCTCTTATTCGCCTGCTTGACTACTGCAGTGACAACGTTTGGATACAAAAGATGTGGAAGTGGCCTTTACAACTCAAATTAAAATTGTTTATATGGCTGTCAGTAAAAGAAAAAGTCCTTACCTGGGAGGCGTTCCGGAAGAAAGGATGGCAAGGTCCAGGGGTGTGTAAACTTTGCAATTGCTACTTTGAAAACATAAATAATCTTTTAATCCATTGCACTTTATCAAAGCCAGTGTGGCTGCGCTTGATAAATATATATCATCTAAATTTTCAGTGGAATGGATTCACAGTCTCGCACTGTTTTACTGTGTGGACAATTGAAAAAACAGCCCCTGTCAGCTTGGCTTCTTTTGCTTGCTGTCATATATGGATTGAGAGAAACAAGGTGATATTTGAAGATCGCTTCCCTTCTCTTTTTTCTGTGGTTTACAGGATTGTGGATTCTTTCTCCTAGCAGTCAGTTACTCCAAAATTATTCCCAAACAGAGTTTGTGAGATATCTCAGGCTAAGGGTTTCACTTTGGCTTGTTTCGATGGAGCAACCCTGTTTAATGGTAATTGTTGCGAAGCGGGTGTCTTTTTCAAGACTCATTCATCGAGGATTACAAAATGGTTCATAAATTACGGAGCTGGAACAAATACAAAGGTGGAGCTCATGGGATTGTGAGCAACTCTCACCCTGGCAACACTCTGGTCGATTTAAAAATTACAAATCCTGGAGGATTCAAAAGTTATTATAGATTGGATAAATCAAAAGGAAAACCTCCAAGCGGAGAACTTTGAGTGCCAGAAGCAAAAAAACAAAGGAATTGGCAAAAAAATTTAAAGATATCAGTTTCCAGCACATTTACAGGGAACATAATAAAGAGGCCGACACACTTTCAAAGAGGGCACTTAAAGAAATTGAAAGAAGGCTATTCGTCTATCACTGGGACAATGGAGAAGAAAGCCCTCATGCATTCCTTAACATCTTTCAAGTTTGAGTAGGGCGAGTTTCTTTTTGTGGAGTGAAAGTTGATTGCAAGCTAATTGCGCAACAATTTCTGCCCATTTCAGTTTTAAAGCTGTTGTTTTTTATTGTGTCAACATTTATTTGTGTTTTTTGGACTTTGTATCCAGAACTGTTTTAACACTTTCCTTTGGACTGGTCTTATGTATCGCACATAAACAATATTGTTTTGTAAAATAAATTATACTCTATATAATTTTGAAATATTTTTCATTTGAAAAAAATCGTTTATGAATTAATATGAATTAGTGTTCACAACATTTATCCTTGTGTATCGCCAATATCTTGCATCTCTCATGCAGCGGTGGGACATCTAGGGATTTTTCCTCCTCACATATTGAAAATTCTTGGCAAGTGATTCTTATAGTTGACAAACTTACTTTGAGATGCAATTTTACTTTGAAGATGTTTGTTCTACCTCTCATCTATTGCAGCTATCCATGGAATTGTGATGGAATTCTTAGTTATTGCAACTATCCATGCCACGTATTTTTTGCATTGGGTGGGTAGCTCTTAGCTTTCCTTGGACATGTTATGTCAAATCTTCATGGTCATCATTTTTATTCTATAAATGGAGTAATTGATTAATAATTCGAAAAAAAAATATGGGTATTTTGCAATGGAAGTCAAAATTCTCATGGATTTGGAATTGTAGGTTGAGTTAGAATTAAGTAAAATATGTAGAGATTTCGTTTCCATATATATAAACTTAGATTATAGCGAAACTTTAATAGTTTCTTAAATTTTTGTCCAAGTTTATTAAATAGTCATTAAAAAATATTATTTAAATTTTTAAACGTCTTTTTTTTTCCAAGAAAAAGAGCTTTATATTCACTGTATATTAATATACATGTTATAGTCATTGACTTCCTTTCGTTCTACTTCCCTTGAGAGGAAAAATTGTAGCATGGCTATTAAAAAATCCTACATAACACTTCTTTTCTTTACAAAAAAACCAAAATACAGTCTATTTGATTGCCCAAAACGGTACACCATACAGTTTGTTCAAGAAACAAAAGATTAAACTATAGGCGGAATTCCATAGCTTCAATCTCTACTCCATAGAATAATTCATAGAGATTGAAGCCACGAATAGGTAATGATAGAGCTTCCTTGGAAAGCTCATCTGCTTTTGATTTGAGTTCACAGAGGATATGGCTAAAACAGAGCCATTCAAAGGATTGAAAGGACAAATTGATATCCTACAAGAGAGGTTTGAGTCTTACGTCCTGAGAAGTTATCTTCTTGTGTGCCCAATCTATCACCGGCTTTGAGTCTCCCATAACCTAAAGTTTGTGAGCATCCTTCTTGATCATGACCTCCAGTAAAGTCCACAGGGCAAAGAATTCCACCTTATTGTTTGTAAATGCACATGGTGCATAACGAATATGCAGATAGTGATTATGGTTCAGAAATAAAACCACACAAACTCAACACATCGGGGTGCCCTTAGCACACACCATCGAAAAAAACCTAAGGGATCTCGCAATCGAGATCAGGGATCGCCAGATTTCTAGGACTTTTTGTTTTCATCTCTGATTTGAAAGTTTCCGCCAAATTCAAATTTATGAATGTTGTGATCCCAGGGGGGGGGGTTATCTTTGACCTTGAAGATTCTCATGTTTCGAGCCCACCACATATTAGAAACCAAGATACAAGACAATCCTTTGAATTGGCTTACTAATTTGTCTAGAATCTAGTTTTTGTGGCATTCTTCTAGAGATGGTTTATCCCATGACAACTTCAACTTTAGCTTGTCCTGTATAATCTGCATCACTTGAGTTGCATAAGGGCAATCAACAAAAATGTGAGTGACATTTTCCTCATTGGATTTGCAAATATAACATATGTTAGAGCCACACCATCCTCTCTTTAAGTCATTGTCCCATGTGAGAAGTTTTTTGTTTAGGGCTAACCAAAGGTTTATTCTACATTTTAGAGGAGCGTTGAGACTCCAAAGGGGCTTCCACTACCATTTTTCGGTTCTCGCAAATCGAGCTTCACACATGGAGGAGTAACCCAACTTAGCAATGAAGGAGCCAGTTTTTGGGTTTTTGGACCAACACAATGAGTTCGGGTCCTCTTCGATTAGGCTAATGAAATTAGATGTGAGGTGTTGGATCAAGAGGTTCCATTCTTCTGCCTCGTCGCCCACAAGGCCTAGGGACGTCGTTGTTTTCCAGCCTGACCTACCTTGAGGTTGAGGGTCGTTGGACTTTGCATCATGGAGGATGAAAATGTTTTGAGCCCTTGGTGCTTGGATAAGAGCTTCAAAGAATCTGTAGTCATTTCTTTCCCCTAACAAGGGGTCTTCACCTAGTCGGACCTACCTATCATTTCTAACTTTCCACACAGTCCATTCTCCCACCAGGGGAAAGGCTACAACAAGTGCCTTCCATACTATAAATCCTTTCAAGAATTTTCTAAGATGATGAAACCAGTCTGAGATGGAAATGCCTGGGAAATATTTTGAGTGCATAATTGTCTTCCATAGTGAGTTACCTTGGGTTGGCCTCTAGAGGCAGCATCCAGCCATCGCTTGGGCGAAAATATAAACATTTTTTAAGCCCCATCCACCCAGTTCTTTCAGGGTTGCGAGCGATGACCATTTAGCCATATCAATCCCTCCATTCTTTCACTAGCTAGACCACATGTATTGGAAACTCATTTTTCGGACCTTCTTTAGGATTCCTTTGGGTATCATTGCTATCGAACACCAATACACATGAATGCTTTGCAGGACTGCTTTTACAAGAATCAGTCTACCTCCCCTAGAGAGAAGTCTTTGAACCCAAATTGATATTATGGATTCAATCTTTTTTACTAACCATCCCCAATCTGAAAAAAAATACTTATCATATTTCAAAAAGAATCCTAGGTATTTGAATCCTTCTTCCAAGGACTTTTTGGGGGCTGGGATAATGTTATTTATCTAATAGGCTTCTTGATTCATTAATGGTTGAGAATAAGGAAAGATTTATCAAAATTAATTACCATTCCGGTGGTGGCACAGAAGAGATCCAGATTTCCATTGAGAGTGAAAATATCCCTCTCTGAAGCAAGGGTGCTACAAAATATATTGTCCACAAAGAAGAGGTGAGAGATCGTCTTTGCGGTTGAGACTTTGACTCCCCTGAGCAATCATGAGTTCTTTGCTTCGTGAATCATGATGCTTAATGCCTTAGTGATAATGAGAAACATAAAAGGAGAGATGGGGCACCCTTGTCTCATGCCTTTGGATGCGTTGAAGAACCAGGATGAGGATCCATTGATAAGGACCGCAATGGAATTTGAATGAATACATCCCATTATCCAATTCACCACCTAGAGTGACATACCCATTTGGATTAGATCCAGCCTTAGGAATGTCCAATTGACCATGTCATAGACTTTGGATAGGTCTAGCTTCAGGATAGTCGCCTTTGCCTCAAAGGCTTTTACTGAATGGAATACTTCTTGGGCCACTGAGACAACGTCATGAATTTGCCTGTTCTGGAGAAAACCAAATTGCTCTTCCACTATAAATGCACTTAAGATGGGTTTTAGACACCTAGCAATGATTTTGGAGACGAGTTTGTATATCAAATTGTAGCAAGAAATGGGTCTGAAGTCCCCAAAGGAGGTGCCTTCTTGTTTTTTGGGAATAAGGCATACAAATGTAGCACTGGGGGACCCAAGTGCTTTCCCAGATATTTGAGATTCTCTAACCACCAACAGGATATCCTGTTTTAGAAATTCATAGAAGCTTTGAAAAAATTCTACCGTATAACCATTTGGGCCAAGGCTTTTCCCCCACTACATTGAAGAGAGGGTTTCCAAGACCTCTGATTTAGTAACTTCTTCTTTGAGTGTGAGATTCATTTCTTTTGTTATAATCTGGCGAAATTTTGAGACCACTTGAAGAATGTGTTGGATGGGGCATCCTACAATGCATTTGAAGAGGTTCTGAAAGAAAATATGTCCCAGCTTCTACCTGATCAAAATTATAATTACACAATGAAATCATCAAATAAAAAATGTTTATCATTATTGAAATTATAATTATAAAATAAAACAATCAAATAAAAAAATGTTTATTAAAACAAATATTGAATTCAAATTATGTTTCAAAATAAATGAATTTGTTTTAACATAAATGAATTTGGGCTTTATATATAATGAAAATGTATATGCTTAGCAATCGTATTTTTCTCAAGAAAGCATGATGAAAATGTATGTGATTTGCTTTTATATTATTTTATTATCATTTAAAAAACCCAATAAAATTGTAAGTGCCAAAGCATTTATCTAATTGAGTTTTATCATTTCAAGAAAGCCCAATGAAATTGTAAGTGCCAAAGCATTCATCTAATTGAGTTTTATGGTACTAAGTATGTAATTTGTCTTTATATCTTTTTATTATCATTTCAAGAAAACCTAATGAAAATGCAAGTGCCAAAGCATTCACCTAATTGAGTTTTTCTCCTTGTTATAAAAAAAAAAAGCAACATGAAAACTAAAATTGGATGGAAATTTCAAAAAGCATAATAAAAGTTTAGATTCGAAAAAAACGTTTTTCGATGTAGCTATTAAATTTACAATAAAAACAAATTAAATTTTAAATGTATAAGAAGAAAATAGTCACAAGATTTAAAAATGATTGGTTATGCGAATATAATATCAATTCAGAATGGAATGGAATCCCTTAAATTTGTAAATCTCAAGTTTACTTATAAAGAAAAACAAATTACATTTCATTAAGATTAATCATGGAATGTTTTAGTTTCCATGTTAGAGATTTGAGGATTCTCCCACTCTATAAAATGAGAACAATTGAACTATGTGTTAAATGTCAAGTGCACCGACCAAAAACAATGGAAAAGCAAGCATTAAGCTATGTGTTACTGGTACAACATCAACCAAAAACAATGGAATTGCAAGTTGAAACTTTGACATAAAAGGGGTCTTCTACATTTTAGCTTCTTTCTGTGGAATTTAGATGGTGGACGATCTTGTTTTCTTCTCCTCATTTGTCTTAAATTCCAGGTGTAATCTTGTAAACTTGCTAGGCCAAAGAGATTTTAGTGGCTATCAACATCCAACCAAATTTAATAGCAATAAATTATGTTGATGTTATGACCATCACATCAGAAGTTCCCTAAATGGGCCAGTGTTGCTTTTCCTATCAAAAGCATGAATGACAACAACTTGCTTGTGGGTTGTTGGTTCAAGTTTCTTTGTTAGTTTTCACAACTTAATGTCTTCAATAGAAGTTAGAAAACTATCTTTGAACCCACCTCAAGCTAATGTTTTAGCAGTGGTCATGTTGACTCGTAAATATAATTTCCTCTCTGCTCAATGGTTGCTCTGCACATCAATGACAACCATTACCACATCGTGATTCGGGTCAACAACTCTAAAGTTTTCTCTACAATACTAGTTTTATACAACATCAACATTTTTTCTCTCAGTAATGATAAAAAGTTCTCAAAACCTACCTTAAGGCTGCAACAACCACTGCAATTTTTGTCTAAAAAGTCTTAGTAATAGTTCTTGAACATTGCTTCAACTAAAAGGTCTTAGTCCTTACCAAACTTAAATTCTATCCGAGGCAAGGACTAGCCACTATGTGGCTCCCCTTGTTTTAATTTTCTATACCAATTTCAAGAATAAACATCCTTATTTCCCAACTAGTTATACTAACTAAGGTTTGATGAGAGCTAATGTTTGATAATCTTGTTGTGCCTAGAAGCGCATTCTATAACTTGGTTTGGAGGAAATTGTAACATCCCTTTGTTCATCCCATCCATAATGATTACTTCAAACAAAAACAAAAAAGTATATGCTTAATAAATAAAATTATATATAGATAGATAGGAAGGTTATAAGGAAGGAAACTCTATGGAAAAGAGTTATTGAATACAAATGTATTATCTTAAACACATTGTTTAGAAAGAACATAAAAAATGTGTCAAAATAATGGAAAGCTCTAGTATTGGCTTTTCCAATTTTGGGAACCATCTAGCGTGGAAGGTGGGAAATATCATTCAAATGAGGATTGGGACAAATTCAATTATGGGTTGTGGAGTTCCAATCTTTCTATTCCTTAACTTGATATAACACATTCAAGATAAAGGTTTCTTTACCTTAAATCATATTATGGATCCACACTTTATAAATGTCTAGCATTAAGGATGGAGGTCTACTCAATCACTAGATTTAGAGGGATAATGGGCATACCATTATAATTTTTTTTTTTCCGGTTAAGGAGTCTTATCAAGTTGAGGGATGATTCAGATCCTTTGGTTTGGGAAACAAATAAGATTTTTGGTAGGTACACTTCTATCTGGGCTATAAAACGGTTATTTTCCTCCAAGGTTCAAGAGTATCACTTGTGGTGGTCAAAATTTTGGAAAATTAATGCTTCAAGAAGACAATGATTTTTCTATGGCTAGCATTAAGAAACAAGGCTCTGACTTGGGAGGTGATACAAAAGAGGAATAGCTAAGGGCTCAACATATGTGTTCTATGTATGAATGGTGTAGAAACTATCTCTCATTTGGTTATTCATTGTCCCTTTGTTCAATGTATTTGGAGGGATGTAGGTCAATGGATTGGTTTACACAATGTGTGGGTTGGAAATTCTATGGAGGAATATTTAAAATTGTGATTTAATAGAAAGAGTTAAAATAGTTTCAAGCTATTACTCTTTAGGCATTTGCTCGTGTGTGTGCACTTTTTAAAGATTGTAGAATGGTTTTGAAGGAGAAAATTCCAATACATGTAGGGTAGTTTTTTATTGATAGATCCACCTCATGGGGCTTCTTCGATGGGGCCAGTCAAGGCCTAGAGGGTTTCGATAGTGTTTGTGGGTTAATTTTTATTTTTGAAATCCACTACTTAAAATTTAAGGTTGGTTTGGGCATCAATACAAATAATTATGGAGAGATGATGGCTTTGAGGATCCTATTAAAATTGGCTATGGGAAAAGGAGTGCAACAACTTAATAATGTTTGTTTGTTGGCTTTAGTAGATCAATTAAAAATGGCCTCCTAGTTGTTTGATTGGATTTATTCCACTCATGTTTTTAGAGAGTTGAATACATAAGCATGTGCATTATCAAATGAAGGCCAATAGTGGGAGGCTAAGACCTTATCTTTGGAAGAGCTTTAGGATTGGGACTTGATTGTGTCAAGGAAGTTTGTTTAGTTTTTTTTTTCCTTTTTTTAGGTCCACAGTGCATAGATTTTGTTTCTATTTCATAAAAAATACATAAGTGGATAGTGGTGTCAATCGGTATGCTATGTAAGTGGTTTTGGGGTTTGATTCTTGGTTTAGACATTGACAGAGACTATTTGTTATCATTATGAGGGAAGTGCAAATGTATATCAAATAGTATAAGGTTGTTTTGAGGTAGAGGACAATTATGATATGTTCTTTCTCTTAGAGAGTATGTTGGTATATTCATACTTCTCGATGTATGTAAAGTTCCCTCAAGCACATGAAGAATGTGATATTCACTCTAAGATAGAATAAAAATTGAGATTTTTTTCTTGAAAAAATAAACCAGCATAAATCCATCTTAACCCCTGATCAATCATGCCTCAAG
>ML779414.1:373309-421836 GCA_009831015.1 Picea engelmannii
CTTTGGGTCTTGGGGTATTAACGTGTTTCCTTACACCCAAGGAACACAAGTTCTTAGCCAATTAAAAGTAATTTTAACTCTCAAACCAAAGGACAATTTCAACTTAGATAGCACTCGCAAGAAATGCAATGTTCGTTGTAGTCGTCACTAATGCCTAGACTCAATCCCCTCTAATTATCGATTCTTATAATTTTTTTAAAAATAATATTAGTCCCATGCATGAAACCATATACTACTTTTCATTACAATTTAACCTGTGATTTTAAAAAATACATTTTTATCCATTTATATACATAATATTTTTTCGTTTAATAAAATATTATAATGAGTAACAATACTTTATTTTATTTGAATTTTCAAACAATTTACAAAATTTAAAATTTCATTTTTTTAAATGTGATTTTTCACATCATTTTTATCCATTTGTATACATAATATTCCATTTAGTAAAATATTATAATGACTAACACTATTTTGTTTTATTGAGTTTTCAAATAATTTACAAAATTTAAAATTTCATTTTTTAAAATATGATTTTTCACATTATATGAATGCAACGTAACATACTAAATAGTGCCTTCAACTAGTCCTCGCAACAATAATCACTCCAAACAAGTAATGCAAATAACCAGTTTTTATATTTAAGATATTGTATTGGCATTTACTTATTAGTCTATCTCTTTCGGGTCTAGGCTTGAGGAATCAGCGTGCCAAATTTTTCTCTTTGTAAGTAAATTGATGTATTTATTTACCTTATATTCTAAGTTTCGATTAAAAATATTAAAAAAAAAAGTTTTATATCGGCCAATCCCCAACTTTTATCTCTTGTTTGACCTAATATCGAGGCGTCTTTCATTTATGTAAGGGATTTGTTATGTTTCAAGTTAATATTTGCACAAGGAATAGCTAAATTTGTGATGTTGGTGCATGAATTTTATCTTTGAGTTAACATTATTTCTTTGACATTTTGTTTTATCAAGTTTTTATGACTTAGATCAATGTATGAATCATTTATGAATTAATACGAATTAGTGTTGTAGCAACCATGGATACTTTAAACGGGTGTTGTAGAGCATAAAAATATTATTCATGGATTTTAAAGATATTATCCATGAATATTTGAGGAATCATGGAGGTTTTAAATGGGTGTTGTAGAGCATAAAATTGATCATTTAGAGAGGTGATCAACCACAATAATGATGACGGATTTATTTCGAAATTTGGGTAATCCCACAATGAAGTTCATAGAAATTCTAGTCCATATAGCTAGTGGAATGGGAAACACTTGGAATTCACCTGGAGGTTTCACTATTTCTCCCTTGTGTCGTTGGAAAAGGTCACATTCTACCATAAAAGTGTGGATGTCCTTCTTCATGCCTTCCAAAAAGATGAGTGTTTGATCATTTCATATGTTTTATGAAAGCATGAATGACCCACTATTGAAGAGACATGGAGTTCAGATAACACCATTGATTTAAAGGTGCATTACTTGTTCAAATACAAACACCCTTCATAGTGAACCTCTTCATTTTTCCAAGTGTATCCCTAAGATGCACGAGGTTCCATTTGAAGTTGTTGTATCAAGAAAGCAATCTTGGAATATGTTAGCCATTCTTTGTTGGCATCATCCAACCAGTCTGCTACTATGAAGGAGAGTGGAAAGAGGGACCCTTCATCTTCATACTTTCGAGAGAGAGCATCTACTACCACATTATCCTTTATCTTCTTATATATTATCTCATAGTCATATCCCAAAATTTGGTGACCCAATTATGTTGCTCAGGGGACAAAACCCTTGGCTACAGGGAGTATTTCAATCTACGATGATTTGTTTTAATATGGAAATGTTGCTCAAGCAAGTATGGAGACTAGATATCCATGGAATGTAATATAACCATCATTTCTTTTTCATAACTTTATTTTCCCCAAGTACTTCTCACAAATTTATTTATTGGTAAAGGCCAATGGTCGTCCCTCTTGCATGGGTACTACTCGGATGCCTTTATTGGAAGAGTCACATTCCAAGACAAAGGTCTTAGTGAAGTCTAGCAAATCAAGTAATGGGGTTGTACACATAGCATTTTTCAAACCCTGTAAGCATGTTCTACAGCTTTATTCCAACTGAAAGCATTTTTTAAAGCAATATTGTGAGGCGAGTGGCAATCCTACCATAGTTCATGACAAACTTTCGATAGTAACTAGTGAAACTAAAAAAATATCTTAAACTTTTAAGAGTTTTGGGATGCGACCAATCCTTCATTGCTTAAATTTTCTTCGAATCCACACATACACCATCATGACTAACAATATGGCCCAAATATTCAATTGCAGAGACACAAAAGGCACATTTGGTCTTCTTAAAAAAGAGTTGATGATTAACAAGCAATTGTAAACCCTAATCCACATGGGTGACATGGATGTGCCAAGTTTTATTGTAGATCAAGATGTCATCCAAAAAGATGAGGACAAAATGATGGAGAAAGGGTTGAAATACGTCGTTCATGAGACTATGAAAGGTGGAAGGTGCATTGCAAAGGCCAAAGGGCATCACCAAGAACTCATAATGGCCTTCACGAGTGAAAAAAGTAGTTTTGGGAATACATGCCTCCATCATGCGAATTTGGTGATAGCTTAAGCAAAGATCAATTTTGGTGAATAATTGAGCACCTTTGAGTTCATCCAAAAGGTCATCAATGACGGGAATGGGGAACTTACCCTTGACTATTATTTTGTTGAGAGCTCAATAGTAGAGACACACGAACCAACTGCGAACTTTCGTGAGGACCATGACAATTGGTTACGAATAAGGATTGATACTAGGGAAGATGACCCCGGTGGCTAGCAACCCGTAAATTATATTTTTTATTTCATTTTTTGGGGAAAATGGTGGCGACAAGGGTCTACATTGGTTGGGAGGATACTTGGAATGAGTAGAATCGAATTATCATGTTCACCTCAGGAGGGTGGTAGGCATTGGGGAGTTTCAAATACGGAATGGCGTTTGGCCAAGACTAACTACATGTCAGGATGGATGGGTTGATATGGTGTCTCAAAAGCATGAATGTCATGGAATTGGGCCACAATGCCTGAATGTAATTTTTTAAGAATCTTTTCCATATGGTGGGCATTGATGATCTCTGGAGAATCGACTATGATTCATTTGAAAGTGTAGAAATGTCTCTCCTACTAGAAGCTCATGTATAACTCACAAAAATCCATGGTGATGGGACCTAATGTTTGTAACCATTCAACACCCAAAACAATGTCACAACCACCCATTTTGATAGAAAACGTGTGGGTTTTCAAGGAATAATCACACATTTGAAGTTGTTCATTTTCACAACGACCGTCGCATTTCATGGAACCACCATTAGCAATCGTGATGCGGAAGTTGTTCACAACATGGATGTAGCAATGTGTTTCTTGGACTACATGTTGGTGAATGAAGTTATGGGTGCTACCACTATCAATTAAGATAATGGCTTTGCAATGTTTGATGTAGCCAATAAATTTGAGGGTTTGGGGAGCTGAAATATTAGTGAAGGCATGTAGGGATATTTATGGTTCCACATCCTACAGAGCAAATGGAGGAATGTCTTAAACATGTGGAGGTAAAGTCTCCTGAGGTATAGCTTCAACTTCATCATCTGAAATGTCCTTTGAATTGGCCATAAAAAGTTTTTACTCTTTACATTATGCTCGTGAAAATATTTAAATATTTCTCATCACAATTGTAGCATAGACCTTTAAGTTAGCACTTTGCAATTTCAACATGGGTTAACTTGTGGGTCTTGAGGGGTGGAAAGGACAAAGAGGGATTGGTAGGGGAAGAAATAGTGGAATGTGGTTAGGGAATAAATGGTATATTTTTAATTTGATCATTCACCACCTTTTGGGATTCCTGGAATCTTTGAGAGGATTCCAACCAAGTGGTAGGACGAGCCATTAAGACTTGTGCATGTATCTTTTCTTTTAAACCATTGATTAAACATTCCCTAAAAAAAGTATCTAACATGCCTTCAGTGTGGATAGAAATTTATTCAAAAGCGGAGATGAACTCTTCAACCGCACCATATTTTTTAAGCTTGGTCAATGGACCCAAATAATGATTGTATGTCTCAAATCATTCATGGAGCTCTAAGACAAATTGTGTCCAAGCAATATAACCTCGATACGAGTTCTTATGCCACTACCACAATTGCCAACGTTCAAGATCTAAATATAAGACACCCACATAAAGTTTCATTAAGTCATCTATGATGTCATGCAGGGAAAAATAATGTTCCATCTAAGTGACCCAACATGTGGGGTCAGAGATATCAAATTTGTTGGGATCCAATTTAGGAAGTATGTGCCACATTTGAGTCATAGGGTCACAAACAAGTGGGGTAGAGTGAGACCCTATGGGATTGGATGATTTAGCTCCTTAATTTTGGGACGATTGGTCCTACCACTAATAACCCATGGAGTGATTGTGCATCTCCATGAGTTTGGACAACTTGTCTAGGATTGAGTCCAGCTTGGCGAGCTTGTCATTGTTGGAATCGATATTTGTTTGGGTAGAGTGGTTGCAATCTATTATGTGTTACAACTCATCACATTGGGTTTCCAAGTAGGAGACTTTGGTGGCTAGCTCAATGCCTCTAGTATCCATAGAGATGTGGGTCCATAAAAAAAATTCATTGGAGAGTGGTACCAAGGCGATCAACATTGCATTTTGGGTCTGTTGAGATATTTCTTGGTAGTGGGGTGAGCAGGTCCACCAAAAATACTTACTGGAGAGTGGTACCACGATGATCATCTCGACACGTGGATTTTATTAAGACAAGTCTCAAATGAGGGGTGCAATCTCTTTGTTTTTCATTTTACTCCTATAGAGTTATACTCCCATCTGAATAATACAGCGTTGACAAAATGCTCAAATTCTCAATATTGTAGTTTATGTAGGAATTTCATGGACTAGTAGCAAGAATCAAGGTTTCCAGTGACAATATGCACAAATTCTCAATACAATCGTTTATGTAGGACTGGCAATAGGGAGTAGGATTTTGAGGGTCTTGAGGGCAAGGGAATGTCAGGTGTTATAGCTCTCATATATACATGTTGGGTCCAATAATAGTAATTGACGCAATTTCTTAAGGCACTAACTAAGGAGGATCAATCATACACAGTCATACTACTCGATTACCTAGATACTAGAGAGTAATCTTCTCAAGTGTTGTTCTCGATCCACTATAGCAATAAGATGATCAATTAGCATATCTAAAGTCGGTTTCATGTAACCCGAGGGACTTTTGATATACCCTAGAGTATGTGGTAGTACTACTCGAAGGGGTACCAATAGAAGTTACAAGGGTGTCCAATCAGGTCATGGAAAAGAGATTTGAATTAAGAACTAATCATAGTGGTTTTAAATACCAACCAACTTTGAATTCCAGGAAAACGATATGGCTCGAATTTTTAAGTGAATACAAATTAGACATCAAGAATATCAAAGGAAAAGAAAATAAGGTTGTTGATTCACTCAGTAGAAGAGTACATCTCATGCATGCTACAATCATTAGTATGCATTAGTTATATTTGAAGAGAATAATTTTATGTTCTTCCCCTATTGTAAATTTGCTCATTCAAAGACAATTGTGGTGTTATTTATAGATGTCAAAATGCGTCCTTAACCTGGAAAAAAATGCTTTAAAATATGGGGTCATGAAAGTGTTATGATACCACTTGCAGTGTTCTTTATTAGTAAATGGGAAGATTAAGAGCATAAATAATAGATTTTTCCCATATTTATTGCAGAAATGATAGATTACAACCACAATAGCCAATAAAAGAACCAAAATACCATAAAATCTTATAATGTTATTGATGAGAGCAATGTTCATTTGCCTCCTCCAGGGGGCAACCTCCAAATGAGCATAGCTCTTATTACAATATACTTCACAAGACATCTCATTACATTGTTTTTACTTCTTTATATAGCTTTATCTGCCTCCTAGGAACATTCTATAAAAGGAACTTTCTAGTAGGCGGAACCTTATAGTAGGCATTCTTACAATTATTGCTTTCACATCACTACACAAGCCTTATTTACTAGAGATGGCCTCCATACATAGCAACCTATCTATTTACTTGGGGGGTTAGGGTAGGACCCTAACAACATAGTTGACATTAGTCATCAACATTTAAAAATTCAAATTGTTTAATTAGTGACTTTCACCTTTTCTTGAAATTACTCAATCAAGTTGATGTGGCAGCAAAGGAAAAGTGTATTCTTAACATAGGATTGGAAACCATATAAAGATCTTTATGCCCAATACCTAGAATTTCACCCTCCACACAAATCTTGGATTTCCACGTGCCTTCTACTACACATCGTTGGCTACAATAGTGCTATGATCAACTTGAAGATCTATGTGGCTATGTAGGTCAATACTTCTAATGTATCTTTGTAATACCCCAACTAAAACTCAATTGTGAAAAAATTACATTAATTTTCATCATAGAGAGAAAATTTGAATTTCCAATTTAGCTTTACAGTAACATTACCAAACAAATTAACCAAGAAACTATTGCCCAATCAAGGTCACACTCAATCACTCATTTTCAAAAAATAAATTTCATAGAAAATTTGTTACACACGGGAGAAACAACAACAAAAATTTTGACACTTATGCTCTAGCTTTTCTAATGCATTGCATATTGAATTGTCTACAATCCATTGTCTTATGTGGCTTGATATCATTGTATAAACACTTAAATCATGGCAAAGTTACTAAGTATAATGAGAAGAACTATGGAGGCATCGCAACAAAGCTATATGGATTAATGGAGGAGACCAAAACACGGTTTTTTCACCAATACGCCAACTATAGAAGAAATAGAAAACACATTTGGGAGATCGAAGACTCCTCTGGGCGCAGTCACACAGGCCAGGAGAATATAAAAGCCGAGGCCGTGAAGTATTTTAGTAATTTTTTCAAAACACAAGGTCAACATTTAACAATGGATCAATGCTCTTTCCACACATGGTAACAGATGCATTATCCCTTGCTTATGCAAGGAATAATAATTAGTTGAAATATAATCTTCAGAAAGATTAATCCCTATTATGTGAAAATATTTAGGTGAAAATCGCATTTGAATGTAGGAGTTGAATTAAGAATTTATTAGAGTAGAGATAGACAAAAGACCAATCTTCAAGAAAAAGGTAATAATACCCTTTGTTGGAATTCCAAAGGAAAGGGGCCATAGATAGTTATAAAAGGATATTCTATAAGCCTTGAAACAAATATTATCTTCAAAATCTTTTGCCTAAAGAAAATTAAATAACTTTTATTGGTCAAAGGTAGTCGTAATCACTAGTTTTACTTGTAAGGAAAAAACCCCTCAAATATCGCACTTAAGAAGAGGGGAATATTGATCCCTTCTTACTATAGTTCATGCTTAATTGAAGAAAGTAAATGCCAACCATATATTTTTTATTATAACTTGATCAATTAAGTATATGGGAGATGTGAAGTATACTCCTTAATCAACTTAGACCTATAGCCTAAGTCAACAAAATCACTAATCAAGAGTGGTCCCAAATTTCCTTGGAAAGCTAAGCTCCTAAAATATGGAAAATCCTACTTAGCTTTTCTTTTTTTTCTAATGCCAAGAATTATAGAATCGTGGAATTTTGGAAGAAAAAAATAAGATCTGATGAAGAATCATAAAAGTCATTTTGAAAATAGCAAAAATAAGGTCTGAGATGAAGCCTTTTTTAGTTCATGGGATTCTCACCATCTTTAATCTTTGTTTATGAATAGAGGTTGAGTAAAATGATATTTACAATCAAAATCTTTCAACTAAAAAAATAGTTTAATTGTGTTCAAATCTTTCCAAATATTTTGGATAATAAAATTTCTTTTAATTTCCACAAGTATTTAGGTGAACATAAAAGTGTAGATTAATATCATACCAATATTTCTTGGCAAAATGTATGTATGAATTTTTTTTTTTCTCTAAATCATCTTAGACATCTTTTTACCTTCTAAAATATGTATCATCCACTTATCATATAATAGAGGGTCTCCACTTATATCTTAGTTCTAATGATTCTCACTCCAATTTCTTGAGGCATTAAAAAAACCTCAAGAAGGAGAATAGTACATAGTACATATTGGTAGTTACAAACACATTATTATGTAAATCACTATATTTTTAGAGAGAAATGTGTTTAGCATGTTATTGCCACTTAATCTACTTTTCAACTTTATAAATAACATCTCAAAATTATTTGTAAAAAGTTTGAAAGATAAATCACTATTTTTTTTAAAAAGAAATGTGTTTAGCATGTTATTGTCACTTAATCTACTTTTCAACTTTATAAATAACATCATCTCAAAATTCCTTGTAAGAAGTTTGAAAGACAACTAATATGTGGAAAAATTGAAGATTTGATTTGAGAGAATCCGATACCAACCCTATCGATTAGCAATCAAGAGGTTATTCCTAATTTTGAGAATAAGAATAAGTTTTTACCCAATAAATAAATCATATAACCAAAGCATCACAAAATACTTAAGACAAGTCATGGTATGAATTTTTTTTAAACTCTAGAACTCCAATATGGTTAAACACATATCATTAGTAAAATGCTTGTAAAATTATTTTTCAAGTAAGATATCTTTTATCAAGTCTTCACTTAGATTATTACGTATAAAATTAGCCCAAATATTGAACTATGGTATCTAATGTTAAGGTTGACAAACAAGTTTATTGAATGGGTTTTTTTTTTTCAAGTAAAAAAGGGTGTTACCTGCTATATTATATTGGCAAAAATACAAAGACAAAAATACATAGAGATATAGGCTTACTCTGCCACCAAATATGTTGCCATTTTACTGGTTATTGGCCACCAAATACGTTGCCATTTTACCGATTATTGAATGGGTTTAAACAAACCTGCCTTCAACTAATATTTGGTTAATAGACAAGTAGGGACTTAGATTATTACGTATAAAATTAGCCCAAATATTGAACTATGGTATCTAATGTTAAGGCCGAGGAACAAGCTTATTAAATGGGTTTAAACAAACCCACCTTCAACTAATATTGGTTAATAGACAAGTAGGGTTGGAAATGAAAGAGAATTAAACAAGTTAACATAATGGTTGGAAGTATGTTCCTTGATCCTTATTAAGGGTTGTCTTATAGTAGGATGAATTATGAATGTCTTTTATAACTCATGGGCATGTATATGGTTATGATTAAATCAAGATGGGTTAGATCATGTTTGAAAATATAAAATCAAATTAAAGAGGATTAAATAGAGTTAACATAATGGTTGGAAGTGTGTTTGGTTGTCTTATAGTAGGATGAATTATGAATGTCTTTTATAACTCATGGGCATGTATATGGTTATGATTAAATCAAAGTGGGTTAGATCATGTTTGAAATTATAAAATTAAATTAAAGAGGATTAAATAGAGTTAACATAATGGTTGGAAGTGTGTTCCTTGATCCTTATTAAGAGTTGTCTTATAATAGTTTTTTAGGATGAATTACCGATGTCTTATATAACTTGTGCATGTATATGGTTGTGATTAAATTAAGGTGGGTTAGATTATGTTTGAAAATAAAAAATCAAATGAAATTAAAAAGTGACATCTCTTTTAAATAAATTAATTTAAAAATTAAATTAATTTTTTATTGTGTATGTTTAAATATTATAATTTAGATTGTAATATAATATTTAAGATAAAAAAATTTAAATATAAAATTAAGATATCAATTCACAATTTTTGTAAAAAGAAATATGTAAATAAAATTTGAAATTACCAATTTTTTTCACAATTATTTTAGATATACACCTCTCATTAATAAGAAAAACTCTTTAAACCCAAATTTCAAAAAAATAATACTTTTAAATCTAAATTCCAAAAACAACAATACTTTTATCCTTTTAGATATGAAAAAATATCGATTTCATCCATATTTCTATTAAAGATGATGACGTACAAAATGAATAATTATTATAGTTTGGTTTAGATTTCTAAACTCGAATAAATATTGTATTTGTATCGAACACTGTTTTTGTATTTTTGTATTTGGGTATTCAATATTTACTCTGTAATAGAATAATAAATATGGAATATATTGGTATATATATCATTGGATTGGATCTATTGGTATATATAGCATTAGGTGCATAGTGTTTGACATACATTTCCCAACCAAAAGCAAAATAATGTATATGTAAACCTTTGTATTCAAAGTCGTTTTTTTACATTGATGCATATTCTGTAAGCTTTTACAAAGTTTTTTTTGGGGACATCGATGTATATTTTATAGGTTTTTTTTAACTAGGGGTTTCCTGGGCTTCCACACTATCTGGTATGTGGCTATTGCTTCTTATCATGATGGTGATGTTCTATACACAACTTTCAACGTTTTGCTTTGGTGCGACTATCAATGTGTCACGATGGCTGCAACTTGCAATGAATCTTACAACAGCCTCATTGGAAGTTTTCAATGAATCGTGCGACTATCGTCCGTATCTGGAACTCATTAGTGTAAATCTTGGATTAGCATGTCTTCTTGATTTCCGATAGAGTAATCTAGTGTAAGCATCCTCAATATTTCATTAATGTCCGCTGATCCTCAGGCGTGAGTCTAAAAAGTTGGCCTGTTTCTTGGACCGGTTAGTGTTATCTTTGGAGACTTTAACCCTTGCCCTGACAAATATATAACCATCTTATCAGCTTGTTTTTTCGACATTTGATAGGGTACAACTGATTTT
Organism: Picea engelmannii; assembly: GCA_009831015.1. NCBI lineage: Eukaryota > Viridiplantae > Streptophyta > Pinopsida > Pinales > Pinaceae > Picea > Picea engelmannii. The sequence continues at coordinate 384,096 of ML779414.1, forward strand.
TCAAAAGCTCCTTGAAATCATTCCATGAAATGGGCAAGGTTTTATTTTGCGCATGTCACTTTTCCACCACACCACACTGAGGCATGGTTAGTGCTCTTCAATCTTGTAAAATGCTTAGTGATTTTCAATCTTCTAAAATATATATTTAGACATAATTTTAAAGATGGAAATTTATCACAAAAAAATATTTAAATTTCTAAGTATTTTATATAATTTCTATAGAATTTGAGTTATTTCCTAAGTAAAAAAAATTATTCTATGAAATTCTGTGAAAAAATAAAAATTGGTAAATCTTTTTTTTTTTTAAATATGGAAAAATAACCCCTAAAATTTTCTATGTATATATTTTGTCAATCTTTGTACCCCTGAATCTCAAAGTACATCTCCAGCAGTCAAACCTTCTTTTTTTCCAGAAGAAAATTCACACAAAATTATATTGAATAATTTTTTGTTCGATCCAAGAAAGTCTTCTTTCTGGAATAAAGGGAATACAATACCCTCCAGTGATCTCTACTTCAAACAACCATAGCAAAGAAGAACACAACAATAGGAAAAAGCTGGTTATAGAACCATAAAGTGGAAAAAATACAAAAATCAGAAATTACTAGTCAAAACTGATCCATATAATGCAGTCCTGTCCATGGAGCGAGTGAAGTTGGAAAATTTTTATGAACTGATGAGAGCTCTCAATTTCTCCATCCCAGTTGAAATAGTTTAATCATCCCTTTGGTGCCAAGAGAGCTCGTTTGGATAATTTGTTTGCTTCTTCGTTTGATTCTCTGTAGACATGTTGATTGTTGTTGATCCTTGATTTTTTGGAATGATGTTGCCAAATCCCGAATACATCGCTTCCAGCCTTCTATATTGAACGCCTGGAAATTGTATTTTTGTTTAAGCGATTCAATGACTATTTTGGAATCCCCAAAAATCTGAATATGGTGAATATTCAATAATTTTTTGTTATGGAAAATGTAACCCATGCTCCAACTAATTCGGTTTTTGTATTAAAACCTGTGCCACAATTAAAAAACCATCTGATGTCCGATCCAATTGTTTGTTTCAGTGATCCCCTGCTCCACAGATTGACCCGCCGGTTGAGATTTTTGTTTCAACCATACAATGACTACCTTGGAATCCCCAAAAATCTGAATATGGTGAATATTCAATAATTTGGCCATAGAAAATGTAGCCCATGCTCTAACTAATTCGGCTTTTGTATTAAAACCTGTACCACAATTAAAAAAAACCATCTAATGTCCAATCCAATTGTTCGTTTCAGTGATCCCCTGCCCCACAGATTGACCTGCTGGCTGAGGAAGCTCATCAAAGAAGGCCATGGTGTATCCAGTTAATCGAAAAATAGGGGACTACCTAATAGCTTGCAAATTTACAGCTGTTGGAAGTTTAGTGAGCAAACTTAGTGTCTGATGAACAACCGAAGTGACTGTTGACGACTTCCCTTTGAACAAGGCTTTGTTCCGTTCTAGCCACAGGTACCAACACATCAAGACAGGGAGTTTTTTTGGAATGGCTTTGATGCTCGTCCAAGACTCCATACAATCAGTTAAATTTTGTCCGCTCCATGAAACGCTCAGTTTTAGTGTGGAAAGGACCTTTGCCCAGGCTGCCTGCGTGAAGGAACAGTTACTGAATAGACTACTTGTATCTTTGGCTCATTTACCTAAGAAATATGGTATATTAAAACTTTTATAATAATATATAATATAATATAGACCGGCTTTCATAATCAATGTCAATATCAAATAACATAAGCATCAATAATATCAAAGCATGGAAATTTTAAAAAGGCATTGTCTAATGATCATTACTTAGTAGGAGAGACTACTTGTATTTTGCCTCATTTACCTAAGAAATATGGTATATTAAAACTTTTATAATAATATATAATATAATATAGACCGGCTTTCATAATCAATGTCAATATCAAATAACATAAGCATCAATAATATCAAAGCATGGAAATTTTAAAAAGGCATTGTCTAATTTTAGGTTTTTGTGTTTCTTCACATTATACTATTATAATTTTATGTTATTTAAATTGCATTTTTTTAAATGTAAAAATGGATTATAATTTTATGTTATTTAAATTGTATTTTTTTAATGTAAAAATGGATTTACTGTATCATATTATTATAATTTTATGTTATTTAAATTGTATTTTTTTAAATGTAAAAATGGATTATAATTTTATGTTATTTAAATTGTATTTTTTTAATGTAAAAATGGATTTACTGTATCATATTATATATATGAAATTACTCAAATATGTATATACAATAATTTCTCATTATCCAACAATTTTCCATTCAAATATGCATATACAATAATTATCCAACAATTTCACATTATCTGGAAAAAAATATCTCAAAAAAAATGTTAAAAAAACTTGAAAAAATATCTCCTAAAATATTGAAAATAATCACACAATTATTAAAAACCAATTAAAAAACATTAAAATATAATAAATACAGAAGACACAGAAAAAAAAATTAAACAAAAAAAAAAAACATAGAATATTTAAACTACCTCTTTTAAAAATACCACAAAATAATCGTATCACTTTTTAAAATACCACAAAATAATCATATCAAAATGACATTTCAAACTGTCAAATTCACAATGCATTAATTTATAATGACCACATGCAGATCTAGAGTTTCCCAGCACTGTGAACTACCAAGCTATTTTTGTCAAATTCACATTACATTAATTTATAATGACCGCATGCAGATCTAGAACTTCCTAGAACAGAACAGCGCTGTGAACTACCAAGCTATTTTTATCAAATTCACAATGCACTAATTTATAATGACCGCATAAAGATCTAGAGTTTCCTAGAACAGCACTGTGAACTACCAAGCTATGTTTCCCTTCCACTAAAAGGGTCATGGGTTCTTTTTTTTCCACCTGCGCTTCTCCCTTTGTGCTTACATTCCTTTTTTCTTGCTGCTTTCCTAATCCTTCACGGATAAATTGAGGTAAAATCCATGTTATTTAACACGTTTCATGCACCCACCTCTTCCATCAGGTTATCAAATCAAACAAAAGATGCCTATATACTTATTTTCACCTTTTTACTCTCTTCCGTACTCATTAAGGCTTACATTATTCTCCGTATTTGAACATTGTGTTTCCGTTTCTGTAATGTTGCATTGTATTCGGTCATTGAATTCATCTCTACAGTATTTTTATCAATACCGCAGGCCTCCACTTTTACTCTAGCAGTCAACATTTTATGTCTAGGAAGCCAAGTTTCAGATTGGAAGGTTATATCTACTTCCAATTTCATAAACAAACTCCCTCAAAGTTTACTTTTCACCACTCCTATCCGACATAACCTTCTTCCAGTTTCATCAAGGAACTCTCAAACTTTCATATTTTAACTGAGCACACAATAGGCAAAAGGATGAAGTCTCTTCCCTGATTTTTCACCACTCCTACCCTACAAAAAGAACAAAAGGTAATACCTATAATCATTCTCTACATTGTAACAGAGCCTCCAAGTAGAAATGAACCCGCATCGTCGAATTACATGCAGATATAACCTCACAGACTGTGATCAGGTTTCCTTTAACGCAAAAAACTGCCCGCTGCAGTAAAATAGAGGATTGAGACATTGCAGAATTTAATATCAAGAGCAACTGAAAACGCCTCAGCTCTGCAGATGCACAGAACAAGTCTCTTCACTGCATAAGATTATCAAATCTCATCATCAGAGAATTCAAGATTAAATATTGCCATATGGGTATTGCTTCCAAAACCATTTAGCTTCTCTTAAATACAGTGATGGAAAACCAATCCACCGGCAACATTGTTAGAAGAAAGATACATCCAAACAACAACCACGGAATAGAGTTAATCACAAAACCCAATATGTTCAACCAATATGTTTGACACAACCCAACATTAACCCACCATAGCAACATTGGCGAGATCTTTGCCACTCCGCAACCGAACGCCTAAATTTTCTGAAATTTCAACACAAAACACTAGATCGGATCGAGCCCTCCAAAAAACTTTCAAGACCTTAACCATCAAACTCTTATACGATTGAAATTAGACCTTAGACCTTAAGCGACCAGGAAAAAAATTCCAAAAAACAGCAAAACCACTTTTCTGCAATTGCCTCCAACCCACCATTAGGAAGGAAAAATATAAGAACAGTAAATTTAAAAATAAAATAAAAAAACATGTACACATAATTAACCTCGAAGAATATGTTAAGAGTCCCATAGCTTATGTGGTGTCAAAAGACACCATTGAATTTAAATAAAAGAAAATATCAAATTCAAGCACTGGTGAACTTAGTAACAGCCTTGGTACCCTCTGAAACGGCGTGCTTGGCAAGCTCTCCTGGAAGGGCAAGCCTTACAGCGGTCTGAATCTCCCGGGAGGTAATCGTGGGCTTCTTGTTGTAGCGGGCGAGTTTCGATGATTCGCTCGCCAATTTCTCAAAGATATCATTGATGAAGCTGTTCATTATCCCCATCGCTTTGCTAGAAATGCCGATATCTGGGTGAACCTGCTTCAAAACCTTAAAGATATAGATCTTGTAGGTCTCAACGCTCTTCTTATGCTTCTTCTTCCCCTTCTTTTCTCCGCCTTCCTTTGGAAGCTTTTTCTCAGCCTTGGGAGCAGGCTTCTTCTCTGCTAAAGGCTTCTTCTCAGCAGGTTTCTTCTCTGCCTTCGGAGCCATTGCTAGAATTCAAAGCTCGATAGGGCACCGCTTCTAGATTTTCGCAAACTATCGATAGAAAACACTCAGAGTTGGAGGAGTTAGGAACTGACCTTGTAGATTTATATAAGAAAAATGTGTTTTCCTATTGGTTGGTTGAGTACGGCACGGATCGATAGCCTCCGATTGATCTGGGCCGTAGATGTCGAAGTGGACCAATTGTTCTCATAGTCGTCGATAAGTAGCAGTGTCTCATTAAATACAAAGGTTATATTGCACCATTCTCGGATAGTTATTGATGGTGAGGGTGGATGTTTTTTTCTTTTTAAAAAGGGTAAATTCGTAGTAGGATAACCACTGTAGATTTATGTTAAGCTAGGATTTATCAAACCTCGACAGATATTTTTTTTTTTTGAGAGATATCTATTTTGTTTTTAAGGTGTAATCTTTTATTTATTTTTTTATTATTGTTGTTTTTTAATTAAGCTTAATTTATTTATTATTATTGTTGTTTTTTAATTAAGCTTAATTTATTTATTATTATTGTTGTTTTTTAATTAAGTCTTATTTTTCCCTTGGATGGGGTGCCACGTGGAGCACATAGGGTACGTGGAGCAGCGCCAGGAGGGGCCATTAATGGTGGCCATCTGTCCTCATATCCTTGATATTTATGATGGGCATCAACTCAGTCGGCCTCCACCATTTGATGAGGCCTCTCACTCGCGCGAGGAGATCGGCCAGCCAGAGCATTAAGGTCACAGCCTTAATGGTTGTAGCCACCATTTTCTCCCTTATCAGCATTCTCAGTGGCTTTGGGATGTATTGGAAGGTTACAGAGCCGAGCAAGAACAACAGCGCAGGGGGCATTCTGACTCTCGTTCTAGTTCTAAACATGCCACGAGCAAGGGGAAGGCCTCGCAGAGGTGCAGGGTGGTACGCGGCCGACTCACAACGGAAGAGGTAAAAGAAGTTTGAGCGAGCTCTGGTTTTAGCCAAGCGAAAGAGACCCAGGGAGTCCAAAGGAACAGGAACGCCTCCCAGAACGTATGTTGAGGAGATTCCTCCGGAGGAATTCCCCCAAAATCTTTCCGAAAGTCTCATTTTCATGGTTCTGGACAACTGGAACCCCCCTGCGTGTTTTGGAGCAGACACACTGACTCCCAATCCAAGAGCTGTACACGGTCCCAGTGACACTCCAATTGAGGAATTCACAACTTGTCTGGTAGAGGAAGAGATGTTGGAAGGCAACGAAGAAAACATCGGCAAGGCTCCTGATGAATTGAGGCTGCAACGCGAGCATCAAGCACACCAGGAGGAGGACGAAGAGCAAAAATCGCAACACCAGCCACCACTTCTTCACCCAGAGCACTTGAATCTGATTTTCGAGGTCCGCAGCATCGTGGACGACCAAATCTTTAGAGTCGTCCGCATAAACCAACGCCTGGACATGTTGTACGCTGCCTACTCCAAAGCCACCCCAAGGCGACAATGCCCCACCTGCGCTCAGGTTTACGCCATTCCAGTTAGACGCGGCAAGGAGAAGGGCGACCACGAGGACACCGGTTAATAGGTTCTCTTGTTCAACCACTGCTCAAAACTCTTTCTTTTCTTATGTATAACAGAGTTGTAGCTCTTCTAGCTCATAGCAATGGTAGCGATAGCATAGGCATGATCAGACTAATGATAAAACTGGCCATGCACCCTGGTTTCCTTCGAGCAGGGTGGCAGCCCAATATTTTGAGTTTGGAAGCTAGCTTGGAATGGCCAGCTGCCTCGGTTTCCTTAACAGGCGGGACAGTTGGCACCTCAATGTCACGTTGTAACTTTGCAATATCAATATATTAGGACCTGCTTTTTTACTTTAAAAAAAAAAAATTAAGTCTTATTTTTATTATTTTGTGTTTTTAAATGTATTGTTATTATTTAGCACCTCAACATCTTTCACATATTCAAATCACAAGTTCAAATCCAGAGGAGGTAGGGTATGTATATTTGGGGTCCCTTGTCCCACAAATAAAGGGGTCTCATACACCAATTTGGTGTGGCTTGGCCATGCCCTTAAAATAAATAGATAGATAGATTGGGTTGTAAAGCATTTGGCTAAGTGCAATTATTATTGGCTATTATTAGTGGGCGTTGATCATTATTGTTATTAAAAAACTATACCATCTAAAAGAATTTGATAATGGATCTTGGGCCATTATCTTGTTCACTTTTACCATGTATCTTGATCTTGGGCCATTATCTTGTTCACTTTTACCATGTATCTTGATCTTGGGCCATTATCTTGTTTCCTTACATTCGAGGAAGATGAGCTCTTAGCATATCAAATGTAATTTTAAGTCTTATTCTGAAACTAAAGGGCAATTTCATCCTAGATAGCACCCACAAGAAATCCACTCTTCCCCACTCATCCTTGAGGCCAGTAAGGTCATGTGTTATCTAGTAATATCTAGACTTAATCCCAACCAGTTATGATTCCTCTAAATTTTAAAAATATATATAAATTTAGTCCCATACATGAAACCATATACTATGCTCTATTATGATTTAACCTTTGATCTAAGAAATGTCTTTTATCCATAACTCTAGTAATGTGTTTTAGCCATAACTTTAGTCTAAGAAATGACTTTTATCCATTTATGTACATAACAATTTTTTTATTTAGTATATTTAGTAAAGTAATATAATAACGTTGTATTTGAGTTTTCAAATAATTTGCAAAATTTAAATTTTCATTTTTTAACATTTATTCTGTGAATACAACATATAAATCTCAACATATTAAATAGTACATTTAATTAGTTCTAGTAACAACCATAACACCAAACTTGTTGGAGATATTACACACTCACCTAGTATTTATTTTCCTAGGTTGATTAGTTTATGTTGAGGGTGCCCCTAGTCAGAGATATTCTCCCATGAATGAGAATATTCTCCTCTAGATGAGGGTGTCACATTCTCTTCAGTCTTGAGTCGGTTACACCTCAGTTAGATTAGTGGACTCTGGAGTGGAGTCTTGCATGGAAACCTCGGTATTATCACCAAGTGTTGCATGCATACCTCGATATCATCACCATGAGATCACTTACCTTGGGATCATCACCAAGAAGGTGCCACACATGTGCATGCATGATTCTCTCCTCACTACACTAGTGACTAGTCAGTTAACTGATGACTGCATGACTAGTTAACTAGGATTAGGTGGCAGTTCACTCCAGAATCTGTCCGTGAGTGTCTAGATCTAGATCTCTCTAGATCACTACTATGGCGCATTAGTTTTCTCATGTATAGTATATCATGTGTATTTTTACTATTCTCTCATTAGTGAATACAATTCTTTTCATTCTTTCTCTCAAGCTTGTCTCTCTTTCTCTTTTCTCTCTCGCAAGCTTTATGTGATTTTTCTACAAGCTAGATTCTATGTGAGAAGTTTCCACGAAACTTCACAAAACTACTAATGCAAATAACATGCTTTTATATTTAAGATATTGTATTCGCATTTATGTAAGGTCTTCAACTGGAAGGGTATGGACACCCTTGCCCAAGTCCTCAAGGAGACAGAATTTGGGGTTGCTCTAGCACCCAAGAGTCGCACTAGTTGGGCATGTGGACGCATGAACACACCAAGGGGCCTGGGACGCAAAGGTTGATGAGCACACAGATTCGTTTGGGCTCACTGGGTCCACGAAGGGGCACGTCGGTTTGTTTAGGCATGATGGTTTGCGAAGGGGCATGACACACCCAAAGGACTCGACAATTCACGAAGGTGATGTTTGGAGTCCATATAAGAGCACAAGGCACACAACCAAGAAGGCATAGAGCAAGTGAAGAGGAAAAGATCAATTTTGATATCATATGTCACGTCAAGGAGGCATCATGTGGGGACGTGACAATTTACTTATTAATCTCTGCTTTTTAGGTCTAGACTTTAAGAGTCAACGTAATTTTTCTCTCTTTACACGTAAATCGATATATTTATTTACCTTATATTTTAAGTTTAGGTTCAAAAATATACAAAAGAGTTTAATTATCCCCAATTTTTATCTCTTTTTTCACGTCATATTGGGATGTCTTTCATTTATTTAAAGGATTTGTTATGCTTCAAGTCATATTGAGATGTCTTTCATTTATTTAAAGGATTTGTTATGCTTCAAGTTAATATTTGCACAAGGAATAGTCAAACTTTTAATGTTAGTACATTAATGCTATATTGATTTAACATTATTTATTTGACATTTCGTTTTATCAAGTTTTTATGACTTAGATCAATGTATCAATCATTTATGAATTAATAGGAACTCACACTCCATCGAAAAATAAAAAGAAAGTCTGCAACATGAATTAAGCAGGATGAAGCTGAAGGAGCGTTTTGATGGGAAGTTTTTTTAATCTGGTTCTTGTTCCTACCAGTGTATTGACTATCTACTGAGTTGATAGCTCGGGATCCGACAGCGATTACACCCAGTTCCTTGTCTTTTCTTGTTCTTAACGTTGGTCATGTTCCTAGTTTTTTCCTATTTTTAAAATTTCTCTCTTGCCTTATGTGCCCTTTGTTTCCTGGGCTTGTCATTTTGTCCAGGATTGTTTTTTCTTCTGGCATTGGTAAAGTAGTGGGGTTGTCCCCTGGAGTCATGTTCCTCTTTGTTTTCTACCTCTTGGTTTCTGAGTTCCTTTGTCAATGTCGCTTGTGCTTGTGTTGGTTGGCTACCAGTGGGCCTTAATGGGTACATGTCGCATTAAAGAAATGGAAAGTAATATCAAGAATCTCATGAGACCAGCTGATGAGGATACCTGGAGACAAGTGGGGATCTTTGACAAGATCGACGCTCTAGAGAGCAACCTTTCTAGGTGTCCTCTTATTACAAGCAAGTCTTCCATTCCTTCCGGGCTACCCGGTAGTCGCTCGTCTCCTCCTCTGAAAAACGCCAGGTCCTTAGAGTCAGACTTCCCACTTACTAACGCCCCCAGGACTGGGTCCCATTCTTTCACTGTTTCCCCAGGCCTTTTAAACAACTCTTCTTCTCTGAGGGGACACAAGCTTCCTGTTAATCCGGTTCAGTCTTCCATCTACCGTCGAAAGGTGTGGAAAGCTAACAGGAAGGCAAAACGTATGGTGTTGGGGAATGATGTGGGATTAGAAGATACTTGCAGAATGTCGCTCTGTCGGCTCGTGGGTCGGATATCCTATAGGATGTTCAGTACACATCCTCTTGAGGACTGGATCAACAACCAGTGGACTCCCCTCATCGGTTACTCCCTTAAGATTCTCTATCTTACCAAAGGGTGGCTCGGTTTTATCTACAGGTCACCCGAAGACGTCTCTCTTTTACTGAGCTCTTTGTGGGTTTATGGGGGAAATAGCCTCATGATAAAGCGTTGGAGAATCGCATTTAACCCCGATACTGACTATTTCTAGTATAGGCATCTATGGGTACTCTTACCGGGTCTTCCGTTGTTTCTCTGGAATGAAGGAGCCTTACAAGCTATTGGTGATTCACTAGGAAAATTCATTTATCTGGATACAAAGTTACTTGTTGGCCCTGTGCGGAAGCTGGGCAGAGTTCTTGTTGAGATGGACCTATTCGGTGGTTTACCAGAAACCCTTGAGATCAAATAGAGAGGGCGAAAGATAACACAACCTTTGGACTATCTTGGGTTGCCCTTCCGGTGCAACCGTTGCCGCAAAACTGGCCACCTCCGTTGTGATTTCCCTGGGAAGGTTTTGGTTGAACTCTTTGAAGAATCCGATCTACAGTTAAACTCTCCAGACTATGTGGAGGAAGATTCATCCTTAAACTTTTTGGAGTGTTCCTCTGGACCATCCTCCTCTTCTCAACAGGAGCAAGAAGAGACTCTTTCTGGTACGTTAAAAGCTCATTTCCCTCTCTTATTTAACTTCATGTCCTTTGGGGAGAAGTTATCCTTGAATAAATCGAATTAGCTTTTATCACCTACCTTTTCAAAGGCCTTCACCCCTGGATCTGATAACTCTCCCATGGAACCCTGTTCTTCTGATCCCCTCGCCTCCCAACCCTCTCAACCTCCATGCAATTGTGCCTTCTCCTTGTTTACCCTCAGCAATTGAAGTTTTTTCGAAGTCTAACCCTTCCCTCCATTAGAGCCACTCTCTTAACTCCTCTCTGGTGAGACACCCTCGCTCCCCTTCCCCTCCTATGGAACCGATATGCTCCCCCCTGAGCTTGCCAGGCTACATGGAGGCAGAGGAGGATGACTCAAACTTCTCTGCTTTTCTGGATTCCTTATCTCCCTGTTCAATTATCCATGTGGACTATGTTTTGTTGCCTATTTATCGAGGAAAGGAAGCCTTAGATACTACAGCGGATTCTAGCAACTCTTCCTCTCACTTTCCTAGCAAAGGGAGTAAGGCGTTTGCTTGGTCTCGAGGTATTGGCTCGGAACTCTCCCCCATAAAGACACGAAGCTCTAGAAAGAAACATGTAGGTTTATTATCTCAATCTGATGCTATTGTTAATCCTTCTCCGGATGGAAGGGCCCTTAGAGCATTAAAGGCCCTGGAGAGGACAAAGTGATGTTAATGCTCTCTTTGAATATTCGAGGGATTGGAGGCACCCTCAAAGCTGCCTCTATGCGTAGATTGTTAGAACGCACTCAGCCTGATATTGTTTTTCTTCAAGAGTCTCTCTCTTATGAACATAAAGCTAGAGACTTCTTGCATAAACTTCTCCCTTCTTGGGTCTCATCTGCTGTAAACTCCTTGGGAAATTTTGGAGGCTTGTTGGTCACCTGGGACCCTTGTTGTTTTGACCTAGCTCCTTTCCTGACGATTGGGAGTATTTTTCTAGTTGGTCGGTGCTTATATACTAAGCAGGATATGGCGTTTCTTAATGTTTATGGGCCATGTAAAGACCATAAGCAGTTTTGGACCTCTCTAGCAGACAATGGTATTCTTTCCACTCCTAATCTTGTTCTAGCCGGTGACCTAAACTTCATTTTATCTTCAGATGAGAACTGGGTAGGTTCTTTCATGCCTGGGTCGACTGAAGTTTTTTACAGAGACCTCTTTATTTCTAAGAAGTTGGTTGATGTCAAGCCAACCAAGCTGGTCCCTACCTGGTGAAATGGTCAATCCGGTCCTGAAGCGATTACTAGAAGACTTGATAGGGTTTTTGTTTCTGAAGGTTTTTTGTCTTTGTTAGGTTTATCTAGATCATGGGTGGAATTTCCCTTCGTGTCAGATCACGCTTCCGTTCTTTTTCAATTGGAAAGCTCTCCGTTGTACAAAGCGTTTCCCTTCAAATTTAATGCTCATTGGCTGCAAGATACTGATTTCTTTAAGTTAGTCCATAGTGTTTGGAAGGACCCTCGTTTTCTGCGGGAAGGTATGTTCAGATGCGTTTGGTCTGGAAACTTAAGGAACTCAAATTTCAAACAAAAAGGTGGGTTAAAGAGGTTAAGGTGAAAGAAAAGTTTTTATTGGGAAAGATGGAATCAGAAATCGAACAGCTTTTACTTAAATCCGATGAAAATCCCTTATCCATGGAGGAGGTCAGGCACCTTTGCGAGCTGGAATGTAACATAGACAATTTACTTCGTGGGGAGGAGAATATGTGGATATTACATAGTAGAGTTATGTGGATTAAGAGTGGAGATTCCAATACTAAATTATTTCACAAAGTGGCCATTTATAACAGGAATCACAAGCATGTTTGGGAGATTTCAAAAGACAATGGAGTCATCCTTTCTGACCAGGAGGCGATCAAAGAGGAAGCGGTTAATTATTTTGAACAGATTTTCAAAACCAAAGAAAGGTACAACTTAAATGAGGTAGTCAGTATCACTAGCCGCTATCCCAAAATGGTAACTGAGGAGGAAGCAATTTCTCTCTTTAAACCTGTTACGTTGATGGAATTAAAAGCGGTACTGGAAAACTTCAAAAAAGAGAGGAGCCCAGGCCCTGATGGGTGGACTTTCGAGTTCTTTATTTTCTTCTTTGACCTTGTGGGAGGTGACCTTCTAGAGATGGTGGAGGATTCGTGAAGAAATGGTAATCTTTGTGGAAGTTTAAACTCCACTTTCTTAGCCATGATCCCAAAGGTAAACAATCCAACCACTTTCGACGATTACCGCCCAATCTCTTTATGTAACCTTATTTATAAGGTGATCTCAAAAATTCTTGCANGAAGAAATGGTAATCTTTGTGGAAGTTTAAACTCCACTTTCTTAGCCATGATCCCAAAGGTAAACAATCCAACCACTTTCGACGATTACCGCCCAATCTCTTTATGTAACCTTATTTATAAGGTGATCTCAAAAATTCTTGCAAATCAGATAAATCCAATTTTAGCAAGTTGTCTCTCTCCATAACAACTTTGGTTCCTGAAGGGCAGAAGAATCCATGATGCTATTGGAGCGGCCCATGAAAGCCTTCACAACATAAAACAAAAGAATTTAAAGCCCCTGGAATTGAAGCTGGATCTTAAAAAATCCTATGACAGCATAGATTGGGAGTATTTAAGGTTGATCTTACTCGTAGTGGACTTTGGGGTTAAGTTGACAGATTGGATAATGTGTTGCATAACTAGCGCAAATTTTGCAGTGTTGATTAATGGTGAGGTGAAAAAGTACTTTAAAAGTGGGAGGGGGCTTCGCCAGGGATGCCCACTTTCCCCGTACATGTTTATTATGATTATGGAAGGGCTCAGCCTAATGTTATCCATAAGCATCTCTAAGCAATTTATTTCAAGTATAAAGGTTTCAAAGCTTTTAAAAATTGTTCATTTAATGTTTGTTGATGATGTTCTTATAATGTCAAAGGTTGTTCTTTCGGAGTGGAAAGTGATCCTAGACATTCTACAGGCCTTTTGTTTTGCTTCGGGTTTTTGCATAAATTTTACTAAATCTACAGCTCATTATTGGGGTCTTGAGGAAGCGGAGCTCAATCTATTAAAAGCTTTCATTCCTTTTACCTTCGTTGACTTGAGTCTGGGATTCAAGTACTTTGGTTATCACCTCAAACCAGGAGTATCAAAATCAGAATATTGGTGCTGGGTGTTGGCTAAATTTGAGAGGAAATTCGGGCTTTGGTGTAATAAGTGGTTGTCGCTTGGAGGGTGTTTTGTCTTGGTCAAAACAGTGTTGGAGAGTTGTTTTCTGGATGTCAATGGAGAGGATCCCGTGTACTATCCTTTACAAAATTTGCAAGCTATTTTTTTCCTTCCTGTGGAGTGGGAAAAATGAAAAGCACCATTCCCATCTATGCAGTTGGGATATCCTGTCGAGACCCAAAAAGGCAGGGGGTTGGGGGCTCAAAAACCTCAATTTTGTCAACACAGCTTTACTTGCAAACACATTGTGGAGGGCGCTTACCCATGATAGTATTTGGTATCGAATCATTTTGGATAAATATTTGAACAACACTCCAGTGATTGATTGGATCCGTAAGCCGTCTCACTCTCAGTAGAGGGCGTCCAGCTTCTGGAAAAGCTTGACCAAAACTTTTTTCGTGATTCTCCACTGGTTGCGTTGGAGGCCCGGTTCGGGAACTTCAATTTCTATTGGTAGGGATAAGATTGTTGGTATGGAGGATCGATCCATTCTTTTAGATCCCTTGCTAAACCACTTGCTAACCACTTGCTAAACTTACACATATCGTTGCTCAGCCAAGCGAAAGACCCAGCCTACGATCTTCGTTTTTCGGACAGGTGGCTAAGTTGTGAGTCGTTGGGACTAAGCGGAGAGGTTGCTACTGAATGGAAACTCTTTGTAAAAGCATTAAGGAGCGCTAGCATTTGTCTGAAAAATGAGACTGATTCTCTTCTGTGGGCGGGAGGGGACGCCTCAGGTGTCTTAACTGTGAAAAACCTCTACAGCGCTCTTATTCGCCTGCTTGACTACTGCAGTGACAACGTTTGGATACAAAAGATGTGGAAGTGGCCTTTACAACTCAAATTAAAATTGTTTATATGGCTGTCAGTAAAAGAAAAAGTCCTTACCTGGGAGGCGTTCCGGAAGAAAGGATGGCAAGGTCCAGGGGTGTGTAAACTTTGCAATTGCTACTTTGAAAACATAAATAATCTTTTAATCCATTGCACTTTATCAAAGCCAGTGTGGCTGCGCTTGATAAATATATATCATCTAAATTTTCAGTGGAATGGATTCACAGTCTCGCACTGTTTTACTGTGTGGACAATTGAAAAAACAGCCCCTGTCAGCTTGGCTTCTTTTGCTTGCTGTCATATATGGATTGAGAGAAACAAGGTGATATTTGAAGATCGCTTCCCTTCTCTTTTTTCTGTGGTTTACAGGATTGTGGATTCTTTCTCCTAGCAGTCAGTTACTCCAAAATTATTCCCAAACAGAGTTTGTGAGATATCTCAGGCTAAGGGTTTCACTTTGGCTTGTTTCGATGGAGCAACCCTGTTTAATGGTAATTGTTGCGAAGCGGGTGTCTTTTTCAAGACTCATTCATCGAGGATTACAAAATGGTTCATAAATTACGGAGCTGGAACAAATACAAAGGTGGAGCTCATGGGATTGTGAGCAACTCTCACCCTGGCAACACTCTGGTCGATTTAAAAATTACAAATCCTGGAGGATTCAAAAGTTATTATAGATTGGATAAATCAAAAGGAAAACCTCCAAGCGGAGAACTTTGAGTGCCAGAAGCAAAAAAACAAAGGAATTGGCAAAAAAATTTAAAGATATCAGTTTCCAGCACATTTACAGGGAACATAATAAAGAGGCCGACACACTTTCAAAGAGGGCACTTAAAGAAATTGAAAGAAGGCTATTCGTCTATCACTGGGACAATGGAGAAGAAAGCCCTCATGCATTCCTTAACATCTTTCAAGTTTGAGTAGGGCGAGTTTCTTTTTGTGGAGTGAAAGTTGATTGCAAGCTAATTGCGCAACAATTTCTGCCCATTTCAGTTTTAAAGCTGTTGTTTTTTATTGTGTCAACATTTATTTGTGTTTTTTGGACTTTGTATCCAGAACTGTTTTAACACTTTCCTTTGGACTGGTCTTATGTATCGCACATAAACAATATTGTTTTGTAAAATAAATTATACTCTATATAATTTTGAAATATTTTTCATTTGAAAAAAATCGTTTATGAATTAATATGAATTAGTGTTCACAACATTTATCCTTGTGTATCGCCAATATCTTGCATCTCTCATGCAGCGGTGGGACATCTAGGGATTTTTCCTCCTCACATATTGAAAATTCTTGGCAAGTGATTCTTATAGTTGACAAACTTACTTTGAGATGCAATTTTACTTTGAAGATGTTTGTTCTACCTCTCATCTATTGCAGCTATCCATGGAATTGTGATGGAATTCTTAGTTATTGCAACTATCCATGCCACGTATTTTTTGCATTGGGTGGGTAGCTCTTAGCTTTCCTTGGACATGTTATGTCAAATCTTCATGGTCATCATTTTTATTCTATAAATGGAGTAATTGATTAATAATTCGAAAAAAAAATATGGGTATTTTGCAATGGAAGTCAAAATTCTCATGGATTTGGAATTGTAGGTTGAGTTAGAATTAAGTAAAATATGTAGAGATTTCGTTTCCATATATATAAACTTAGATTATAGCGAAACTTTAATAGTTTCTTAAATTTTTGTCCAAGTTTATTAAATAGTCATTAAAAAATATTATTTAAATTTTTAAACGTCTTTTTTTTTCCAAGAAAAAGAGCTTTATATTCACTGTATATTAATATACATGTTATAGTCATTGACTTCCTTTCGTTCTACTTCCCTTGAGAGGAAAAATTGTAGCATGGCTATTAAAAAATCCTACATAACACTTCTTTTCTTTACAAAAAAACCAAAATACAGTCTATTTGATTGCCCAAAACGGTACACCATACAGTTTGTTCAAGAAACAAAAGATTAAACTATAGGCGGAATTCCATAGCTTCAATCTCTACTCCATAGAATAATTCATAGAGATTGAAGCCACGAATAGGTAATGATAGAGCTTCCTTGGAAAGCTCATCTGCTTTTGATTTGAGTTCACAGAGGATATGGCTAAAACAGAGCCATTCAAAGGATTGAAAGGACAAATTGATATCCTACAAGAGAGGTTTGAGTCTTACGTCCTGAGAAGTTATCTTCTTGTGTGCCCAATCTATCACCGGCTTTGAGTCTCCCATAACCTAAAGTTTGTGAGCATCCTTCTTGATCATGACCTCCAGTAAAGTCCACAGGGCAAAGAATTCCACCTTATTGTTTGTAAATGCACATGGTGCATAACGAATATGCAGATAGTGATTATGGTTCAGAAATAAAACCACACAAACTCAACACATCGGGGTGCCCTTAGCACACACCATCGAAAAAAACCTAAGGGATCTCGCAATCGAGATCAGGGATCGCCAGATTTCTAGGACTTTTTGTTTTCATCTCTGATTTGAAAGTTTCCGCCAAATTCAAATTTATGAATGTTGTGATCCCAGGGGGGGGGGTTATCTTTGACCTTGAAGATTCTCATGTTTCGAGCCCACCACATATTAGAAACCAAGATACAAGACAATCCTTTGAATTGGCTTACTAATTTGTCTAGAATCTAGTTTTTGTGGCATTCTTCTAGAGATGGTTTATCCCATGACAACTTCAACTTTAGCTTGTCCTGTATAATCTGCATCACTTGAGTTGCATAAGGGCAATCAACAAAAATGTGAGTGACATTTTCCTCATTGGATTTGCAAATATAACATATGTTAGAGCCACACCATCCTCTCTTTAAGTCATTGTCCCATGTGAGAAGTTTTTTGTTTAGGGCTAACCAAAGGTTTATTCTACATTTTAGAGGAGCGTTGAGACTCCAAAGGGGCTTCCACTACCATTTTTCGGTTCTCGCAAATCGAGCTTCACACATGGAGGAGTAACCCAACTTAGCAATGAAGGAGCCAGTTTTTGGGTTTTTGGACCAACACAATGAGTTCGGGTCCTCTTCGATTAGGCTAATGAAATTAGATGTGAGGTGTTGGATCAAGAGGTTCCATTCTTCTGCCTCGTCGCCCACAAGGCCTAGGGACGTCGTTGTTTTCCAGCCTGACCTACCTTGAGGTTGAGGGTCGTTGGACTTTGCATCATGGAGGATGAAAATGTTTTGAGCCCTTGGTGCTTGGATAAGAGCTTCAAAGAATCTGTAGTCATTTCTTTCCCCTAACAAGGGGTCTTCACCTAGTCGGACCTACCTATCATTTCTAACTTTCCACACAGTCCATTCTCCCACCAGGGGAAAGGCTACAACAAGTGCCTTCCATACTATAAATCCTTTCAAGAATTTTCTAAGATGATGAAACCAGTCTGAGATGGAAATGCCTGGGAAATATTTTGAGTGCATAATTGTCTTCCATAGTGAGTTACCTTGGGTTGGCCTCTAGAGGCAGCATCCAGCCATCGCTTGGGCGAAAATATAAACATTTTTTAAGCCCCATCCACCCAGTTCTTTCAGGGTTGCGAGCGATGACCATTTAGCCATATCAATCCCTCCATTCTTTCACTAGCTAGACCACATGTATTGGAAACTCATTTTTCGGACCTTCTTTAGGATTCCTTTGGGTATCATTGCTATCGAACACCAATACACATGAATGCTTTGCAGGACTGCTTTTACAAGAATCAGTCTACCTCCCCTAGAGAGAAGTCTTTGAACCCAAATTGATATTATGGATTCAATCTTTTTTACTAACCATCCCCAATCTGAAAAAAAATACTTATCATATTTCAAAAAGAATCCTAGGTATTTGAATCCTTCTTCCAAGGACTTTTTGGGGGCTGGGATAATGTTATTTATCTAATAGGCTTCTTGATTCATTAATGGTTGAGAATAAGGAAAGATTTATCAAAATTAATTACCATTCCGGTGGTGGCACAGAAGAGATCCAGATTTCCATTGAGAGTGAAAATATCCCTCTCTGAAGCAAGGGTGCTACAAAATATATTGTCCACAAAGAAGAGGTGAGAGATCGTCTTTGCGGTTGAGACTTTGACTCCCCTGAGCAATCATGAGTTCTTTGCTTCGTGAATCATGATGCTTAATGCCTTAGTGATAATGAGAAACATAAAAGGAGAGATGGGGCACCCTTGTCTCATGCCTTTGGATGCGTTGAAGAACCAGGATGAGGATCCATTGATAAGGACCGCAATGGAATTTGAATGAATACATCCCATTATCCAATTCACCACCTAGAGTGACATACCCATTTGGATTAGATCCAGCCTTAGGAATGTCCAATTGACCATGTCATAGACTTTGGATAGGTCTAGCTTCAGGATAGTCGCCTTTGCCTCAAAGGCTTTTACTGAATGGAATACTTCTTGGGCCACTGAGACAACGTCATGAATTTGCCTGTTCTGGAGAAAACCAAATTGCTCTTCCACTATAAATGCACTTAAGATGGGTTTTAGACACCTAGCAATGATTTTGGAGACGAGTTTGTATATCAAATTGTAGCAAGAAATGGGTCTGAAGTCCCCAAAGGAGGTGCCTTCTTGTTTTTTGGGAATAAGGCATACAAATGTAGCACTGGGGGACCCAAGTGCTTTCCCAGATATTTGAGATTCTCTAACCACCAACAGGATATCCTGTTTTAGAAATTCATAGAAGCTTTGAAAAAATTCTACCGTATAACCATTTGGGCCAAGGCTTTTCCCCCACTACATTGAAGAGAGGGTTTCCAAGACCTCTGATTTAGTAACTTCTTCTTTGAGTGTGAGATTCATTTCTTTTGTTATAATCTGGCGAAATTTTGAGACCACTTGAAGAATGTGTTGGATGGGGCATCCTACAATGCATTTGAAGAGGTTCTGAAAGAAAATATGTCCCAGCTTCTACCTGATCAAAATTATAATTACACAATGAAATCATCAAATAAAAAATGTTTATCATTATTGAAATTATAATTATAAAATAAAACAATCAAATAAAAAAATGTTTATTAAAACAAATATTGAATTCAAATTATGTTTCAAAATAAATGAATTTGTTTTAACATAAATGAATTTGGGCTTTATATATAATGAAAATGTATATGCTTAGCAATCGTATTTTTCTCAAGAAAGCATGATGAAAATGTATGTGATTTGCTTTTATATTATTTTATTATCATTTAAAAAACCCAATAAAATTGTAAGTGCCAAAGCATTTATCTAATTGAGTTTTATCATTTCAAGAAAGCCCAATGAAATTGTAAGTGCCAAAGCATTCATCTAATTGAGTTTTATGGTACTAAGTATGTAATTTGTCTTTATATCTTTTTATTATCATTTCAAGAAAACCTAATGAAAATGCAAGTGCCAAAGCATTCACCTAATTGAGTTTTTCTCCTTGTTATAAAAAAAAAAAGCAACATGAAAACTAAAATTGGATGGAAATTTCAAAAAGCATAATAAAAGTTTAGATTCGAAAAAAACGTTTTTCGATGTAGCTATTAAATTTACAATAAAAACAAATTAAATTTTAAATGTATAAGAAGAAAATAGTCACAAGATTTAAAAATGATTGGTTATGCGAATATAATATCAATTCAGAATGGAATGGAATCCCTTAAATTTGTAAATCTCAAGTTTACTTATAAAGAAAAACAAATTACATTTCATTAAGATTAATCATGGAATGTTTTAGTTTCCATGTTAGAGATTTGAGGATTCTCCCACTCTATAAAATGAGAACAATTGAACTATGTGTTAAATGTCAAGTGCACCGACCAAAAACAATGGAAAAGCAAGCATTAAGCTATGTGTTACTGGTACAACATCAACCAAAAACAATGGAATTGCAAGTTGAAACTTTGACATAAAAGGGGTCTTCTACATTTTAGCTTCTTTCTGTGGAATTTAGATGGTGGACGATCTTGTTTTCTTCTCCTCATTTGTCTTAAATTCCAGGTGTAATCTTGTAAACTTGCTAGGCCAAAGAGATTTTAGTGGCTATCAACATCCAACCAAATTTAATAGCAATAAATTATGTTGATGTTATGACCATCACATCAGAAGTTCCCTAAATGGGCCAGTGTTGCTTTTCCTATCAAAAGCATGAATGACAACAACTTGCTTGTGGGTTGTTGGTTCAAGTTTCTTTGTTAGTTTTCACAACTTAATGTCTTCAATAGAAGTTAGAAAACTATCTTTGAACCCACCTCAAGCTAATGTTTTAGCAGTGGTCATGTTGACTCGTAAATATAATTTCCTCTCTGCTCAATGGTTGCTCTGCACATCAATGACAACCATTACCACATCGTGATTCGGGTCAACAACTCTAAAGTTTTCTCTACAATACTAGTTTTATACAACATCAACATTTTTTCTCTCAGTAATGATAAAAAGTTCTCAAAACCTACCTTAAGGCTGCAACAACCACTGCAATTTTTGTCTAAAAAGTCTTAGTAATAGTTCTTGAACATTGCTTCAACTAAAAGGTCTTAGTCCTTACCAAACTTAAATTCTATCCGAGGCAAGGACTAGCCACTATGTGGCTCCCCTTGTTTTAATTTTCTATACCAATTTCAAGAATAAACATCCTTATTTCCCAACTAGTTATACTAACTAAGGTTTGATGAGAGCTAATGTTTGATAATCTTGTTGTGCCTAGAAGCGCATTCTATAACTTGGTTTGGAGGAAATTGTAACATCCCTTTGTTCATCCCATCCATAATGATTACTTCAAACAAAAACAAAAAAGTATATGCTTAATAAATAAAATTATATATAGATAGATAGGAAGGTTATAAGGAAGGAAACTCTATGGAAAAGAGTTATTGAATACAAATGTATTATCTTAAACACATTGTTTAGAAAGAACATAAAAAATGTGTCAAAATAATGGAAAGCTCTAGTATTGGCTTTTCCAATTTTGGGAACCATCTAGCGTGGAAGGTGGGAAATATCATTCAAATGAGGATTGGGACAAATTCAATTATGGGTTGTGGAGTTCCAATCTTTCTATTCCTTAACTTGATATAACACATTCAAGATAAAGGTTTCTTTACCTTAAATCATATTATGGATCCACACTTTATAAATGTCTAGCATTAAGGATGGAGGTCTACTCAATCACTAGATTTAGAGGGATAATGGGCATACCATTATAATTTTTTTTTTTCCGGTTAAGGAGTCTTATCAAGTTGAGGGATGATTCAGATCCTTTGGTTTGGGAAACAAATAAGATTTTTGGTAGGTACACTTCTATCTGGGCTATAAAACGGTTATTTTCCTCCAAGGTTCAAGAGTATCACTTGTGGTGGTCAAAATTTTGGAAAATTAATGCTTCAAGAAGACAATGATTTTTCTATGGCTAGCATTAAGAAACAAGGCTCTGACTTGGGAGGTGATACAAAAGAGGAATAGCTAAGGGCTCAACATATGTGTTCTATGTATGAATGGTGTAGAAACTATCTCTCATTTGGTTATTCATTGTCCCTTTGTTCAATGTATTTGGAGGGATGTAGGTCAATGGATTGGTTTACACAATGTGTGGGTTGGAAATTCTATGGAGGAATATTTAAAATTGTGATTTAATAGAAAGAGTTAAAATAGTTTCAAGCTATTACTCTTTAGGCATTTGCTCGTGTGTGTGCACTTTTTAAAGATTGTAGAATGGTTTTGAAGGAGAAAATTCCAATACATGTAGGGTAGTTTTTTATTGATAGATCCACCTCATGGGGCTTCTTCGATGGGGCCAGTCAAGGCCTAGAGGGTTTCGATAGTGTTTGTGGGTTAATTTTTATTTTTGAAATCCACTACTTAAAATTTAAGGTTGGTTTGGGCATCAATACAAATAATTATGGAGAGATGATGGCTTTGAGGATCCTATTAAAATTGGCTATGGGAAAAGGAGTGCAACAACTTAATAATGTTTGTTTGTTGGCTTTAGTAGATCAATTAAAAATGGCCTCCTAGTTGTTTGATTGGATTTATTCCACTCATGTTTTTAGAGAGTTGAATACATAAGCATGTGCATTATCAAATGAAGGCCAATAGTGGGAGGCTAAGACCTTATCTTTGGAAGAGCTTTAGGATTGGGACTTGATTGTGTCAAGGAAGTTTGTTTAGTTTTTTTTTTCCTTTTTTTAGGTCCACAGTGCATAGATTTTGTTTCTATTTCATAAAAAATACATAAGTGGATAGTGGTGTCAATCGGTATGCTATGTAAGTGGTTTTGGGGTTTGATTCTTGGTTTAGACATTGACAGAGACTATTTGTTATCATTATGAGGGAAGTGCAAATGTATATCAAATAGTATAAGGTTGTTTTGAGGTAGAGGACAATTATGATATGTTCTTTCTCTTAGAGAGTATGTTGGTATATTCATACTTCTCGATGTATGTAAAGTTCCCTCAAGCACATGAAGAATGTGATATTCACTCTAAGATAGAATAAAAATTGAGATTTTTTTCTTGAAAAAATAAACCAGCATAAATCCATCTTAACCCCTGATCAATCATGCCTCAAGGAGGGATCAAATCCCTCAAGGCGCAAAAATTTCCTCAAGTTTTTGCATTTTCCAAATAGTTTGCATCTTAGAAGGATTTGATCCCTCTCTACACTTGATAGACCTGGGAATATGATGTATCTATAATAGTGCATGCAATATGATTTTGTCCTTGTAGTCATCATCCTTAGTTTCGCTAATCTGGTTTCCATGTGTTAACATTCACTAGTTCGTTGTCCCCTACCACAAGGCCATTGAGATCCATTTATGGCCTTTCTTAGGCCCAAAGATGTGTCATTTGATTCAAAATACACTATGGTAATTCAACATAATTCTACTATTGGTAACCACAAAATAGATGGTTCCACCAAAATTGCTACAAAATTGTTCTAAGGTTTACCATCCCTAAAG
Organism: Picea engelmannii; assembly: GCA_009831015.1. NCBI lineage: Eukaryota > Viridiplantae > Streptophyta > Pinopsida > Pinales > Pinaceae > Picea > Picea engelmannii. The sequence goes on from ML779414.1 coordinate 407,636, forward strand.
ATATTCTCATTAATATGTTTTCCTTGGAGTCAATCTTTGTAATTTGTATAAGAAGCATAGACTGCTTGGGTAATTTGTCATTGATGTACCTATAGAGGCAATGATTAAGGCATTGGTCAAGGAGGGATGAGAACCACATGGTTGGCATTGCATTAGCAAACACAATACACCCTAACCAAATTTGTTTTTTATATTCCTAAAGGAATCATACTATGATGTTATTGATCCTCGCAGAGCATGGCACTATGTGATAATACCTTTATTATGGTCTATCCTAGGATTGAGAATTTTTCAACTGAACATATCACCCAAATCTTCGTCGATGTTGGTTGAGTTCCTCAACCTTTCCAAGCAATTTGGCCTTTCCTTGAGAACATTTATACATTGATAAGCAACTTTATTTCACATAAGACTCCTTATTTTTTCAACCCTAGGCCCCATTATATGAGAGTTAACTAGTCAAAATAATTTAAGGGATTTGTCTTACACTAGGTTGGAGAGAAAATGATCAAGCAACTTATTTTCTATATCAATATACACAATAATTATATCTGATAATAAAGCCTATATCATAAGCTATGGCATCTTAAGCTCAAGTTCAATCTATTTCCCAATCCACTATGAATCTAATGGTTGATGATCTATATGAGAGTTAACATGTCAAAACACTTTAAGGGATTCGTCTTTGATGGAAAATACCACCAACTTCAACCCACAATCATAGAGTTTTGAACACTCCGTCGCAACCAATATTTGGACTGCTTGTCCGACCTCAGATCAACACAAATAGGCACTCAAATTTGTCTTTTTTTATAGTGTTGAATTGCACTATGTTATATATAACTATGCACAGAATTAGCATGACATGGATATACCTCTGCGTGGAAGCATCAACAAACAATATTGACAAAATCTGTCACAGATAATTCTGCGCAAAATTCAACAAACAATGCGGGTGTGTCGCAGGTCACTCTGCACGCATAAACCCTACAATCATATTAACTTCTTGCAAATCTTTACGGGGTGTTCCACTGCGCCAAATTGTGATTGTTTGTTCCTGCAAAGACTAATACTCGGGAAATACTCTTTCAAACCAAATTTTAGAACTTCGTTGAAGTTAATTGCGCGTGGTCTTTCCTGCAATCTCATAAACTCGTCATTCTAACAAGATAACTTATACATAGAGTTTAACAATTGAAACACATAGCGCGACAAAATGCAAACACGCAGTGCGACAACACCACATGCCATGTTCTTTCTTAATATCAATGAAGGAGTAAATTTACACAGGAAAACGCGTTCCTTCTTAGTCTCTTGGACTTGTGCGATCCACACTTTTACATATTCAATTTCACACACTCGCTAACCTATGTCTCTTACAAAAAAATCAATATATCTCGAGCCCTCAAATAGATTACAAACAAATGAATCTCGAGTTATCTTAACAAATGCCTAAACTATAAATTTGCTCCTAATATTTAGCAACAACCTTAACACCTATGAAAAACAACTCGATATATAATCAAACAAACTCAATGAAAATGTCTTCTAGAGACATCTCATAATTAATACAGACATAATAAAAGAAATTAGGGAACCAAATCCCTTGGTAAATGTTTGCGACCCATTAGGTCAATCTTAAGATTTACTGCCAGATGCTCCCGCATCAGCCTTACTCTAGGTTGGAGAGAAAATGATCAAGAAACTTGTTTACTATATCAATCTATTGAATACTTTAGTTTGATGCTAAAGCCTCTATCAAAAGGTATGTGATTATTGTGTCATGGCTAAGCCAAATCCACCTATTGCCCATGCTAACCAAGCATCTCAAGCTCAAGCTCAATCTATTTCTCAAGCCGCTAATTACTCTAATGGTTGATGGGTTTAAGTAGTTCATAAGAACTCCAAAAATAATGATATAAATTCCCAATACTCTTTCACCCTATAATTATAAAAGGGAGATGGACAAACACTTGTAGAATTTTATCTTTTCTCACCACAACACTATTGGGCCCTTGTAGAAGAGCAAGATAGTTGAACTTGGGATGCAATGTCAGAGGTTTCATTGATCTCATTGACCTGGGTTGAACCCTTTCAAATTTGGTTTACTTGATTTAACTTTTGGAAAGGAAACAAAATGGTTCATAAGGGATTGGACCGAACCTTGTTGTTTGAGAAAAACACATTTTACTTCCACTACAATGGTCCAAGGCTTGTTCAAGTTCTGAGAGAGGTCACTTTCTTATACCACCAACCATTATACTTGTCTCTTTCTTGCGAGGATAATAAAATGTGAATGCACAAGTCCCACTTAGAAATGAATGTGTCATTGAGAAGTCAAAGTTGTATGAATTCCATTAGAATATTTCAGAATCTCTTACCTAGACATAGGGGTGAAGATGGAAAGATTATGTGGTGCCATGATTCCATTGCATGCATTATCTACTTCTTAAATGGGAAATGGGAGATCATTTTCCTCCATATGGAAAAAATGTTAGAAGGCTATGAAGGAAGCACTAGAGCAAGTTAATTGACCACTCTAATTTAACCTCTTTCATGAAGAAATGCAAACTAGGTATGCCAAGATTCAACACTTTCTTAAAGTTGGCAAATTTTTTTGAGCTTAAGGAGATCAATTGAATGTATACACCCAATGGTTGAAGATGAGGGATTGCATAAACAAAGGATTTTTAAAGGCCTTGATAGACAGGGAAGTGTTGGAGTTACTTCACACACATCTAGGATTTATTTTTCCTAAGTTTTTTCCTTGTTTATTAGTCATAATTAGTCATTATCCAATCTCCTATATTTTAAGGGAGAATATTCCACTTGGAGAATATTCTCTTTCAGTTGACACTTCAATTTGACTAGTTGAGTTGAGTTTAGATGTTGCATTGGTTTTGTCACCATGAAACATTGGGATCATCACCATGCTAATTCGACATTGCCTTGGTATCATCACCAGATTGGCGCATTACCCTTGATTCCCTAAGTTAACTCCTCACTACTCTCTGTTCAGTCAGTTAATTAGAGACTAGTTGACTAGTTAACTCAACTAGGTGGCAGTTCACTCCTGTAGCTGCCTGAGAGACTAGACTAGGTGGTAGTTCACTCCCGTAACTGTTGGTGTGTGTCCAAATCACGCTAGACCACCACTATGGTGCATTGGTTCTCCTCTAGTGCACACTCATTGAGTTATAAATAGTATATCATGTGTAAATTATTCATTATTCAAACAATTAATGAGAATTCTTCTATTATTTATCTCCTTCTTCTTATTTCTCCTTTGTATCTGCAAATGTGTGTATCATTGTTTAGCTAGATCTATTCTGTGCAGGTTCAACACATTTACATGGTATCAGAGCCGACGGACTGCTAAGCAAAAGCTAGACCAAAATTTTTTGCAGGTACAAAAGATTGAAGGCAGCGGAAAGATGGATTTCCAAAAAGAATTCATTCTTACACCTTAGAACTATTTTGCATGGAAGGAGAAAACAACCATACATCTCCAAACCAGAGGGTTGTACAGGTTAACCTTGAATACAGATACAAAACCGACATCAACCATAGAAAAATCCAAGGATTTAAATCGCATGGATGAGCCACTCGGAACAATTTGCAGTCTTATTTCTCCCGATCTCCTTTTTCATATATCTTCCTGTAAGACTCTCAATGAAGCCTGGACCACCTTGGAAGGGCTCTTTGGAAAACATAATGAGAGGAGGGGACACATGTTGGAGGTGGAACTTCTTACATTGGATCCAAAAAGCTTCGAGAATATCCAACTCAAAGTTGTCGCAACTCAATGGAGAAACAAACAGTTCTCACCATTCTCTCCAAGTTTGGTCATGTATTCGTATCCATATTCCATTCTGTCAGATTTGCCTCTGGAGCCAACTGGAAGATGCCTTCTCTTGAGGACTCTATCGAATCCCTGACACACGAGCAAACCAATCTCACCAACACGGGCACAATCAAAGGCCCAAGGGAGCATGCACTCACTGTGCATGATGACAGCCACAAATATCATAAATCTAAAAATAAAGATAAACAGAAAGCTCATGCACATCCGAAGAAGGAAGGGTACACAAAACCCTTCACCGATGCCTCCAGATCCAAAGGGGAAAAGGGAAAAAAAGGGGAGAAATGCACGTACTGTCACAAAGGATTCCATTCGGAATCCACATTCATGCAAAAAAAAATAGATCTGATGTCTCAAATACTTCAGCAAAACAACCTTAGAGATCACATCCCTGAGGGTTCCAAGAAGAAGAAACCAAAAGATCTGAATTCCAAGAAAGACAATTCTAGCCATGCCTTGATTACCATCAACTCCTCTCTCGATGCTTGGATTGTATATTCAGGAGCATCACATCACATGGTTGCATCAAAAGAAATATATTCCTCTTTGGATGCATGCAAAGGTCCTCCTATTCTGATGGGGGACAACTCTTCTGTCGAAGTCACTGACAAAGGAAGGATTGAACTCACCAACAAAAGCTTCGAGAATGTGATGCATGTTCCCAAACTTTCTGTCAAAATTCTCTCCATGCATCAGATGAAGAATTCTGGCATCGGAAAGAAAGTCATATTCACACCAAATTCCGTGGACATCTACGACATGAAAACCAACTCTAGGGTTGCTACCGGTGAGGTAAATCATCAGTCTAGATTGTATACTTTTTTCTGAATTCATTGAACCTAATTCTGCTTTACTGCTTACTCATGCTGATGAAAGTAGTAGGATATGGCACGAAAGGTTTGGACATTTTAATTTCATATACATGCAACAACTTAGCAAGCAAACATTTCTTGATGACCTACCAGACATCCATTTATCCAAGGGAGTATGTGAGGGATTTGTTCTCGGAAAACACCCTCAAGAGAAATTTGACAAAGGAAAGTCTCAACGAGCTTCCGCACCTTTAGATCTGATCCACAGTGACCTTATGGGTCCTTTTCTGCATCCATCCATCAACAAAGCGAGGTTTGTTCTCATTTTTATTGATGATTTCTCACGTTTTACATGGATCTACTTTCTCAGGCAAAAATATGAGGTCTTTCAACACCTTAAAGATTTCAAAGCCATGGTTGAGACACAGTCCGAAAAGAATATCAAAGTCCTCTGAATTGATAACAAGAGAGAGTATGTAAATAATGAGATCTATAATCTTTGCCATGAGGCAGGGATTCATTTGCAACACACAGTTCTCTATACTCCATAGCAAAATAGAGTTGTTGAGTAGAAAAACAAATCTCTAAAGGAGATGACATCTTGCATGTTGCATGCAAAGTCACTACCACATAGACTATGGGCCGAAGAACTTAACTGTGAAACATACATCCAAAACATATCTCCCCATAGATTTGTCAAGGATAAGACCCCCTATGAGCCTTGGAGCGACCTCAAACTGGAAGTGATCCACTTTCGCATTTTTGGTTCACATGCATGGGCCTAGATTCCCTCTAAAAAGAGGAAGGCACTTGATCCACAGAGCACCGAGTGCATTTTTTTTGTCTACCCTGACGATGCGAAGGGATATAGGCTTATTGATATTTCGTCGGATCAGATCATCATTGAGCGAAGTGTCAAATTCGAGGAAAGTGTATCACATGCACCTCAACAGCCGCATGCAGACACCTTCATTCTTCCACCTGTCTGAGATGATGAGCATGCACATGACGACTCTTCTTCAGACGAGACTTATGATTCAAAGGACTCAGATGATTTAGATTCAGAGTCACTACAGTCAGATGCAAATTCAGAGCATCCAGATGCAGTTGCAGAGCCAGAGCAGAGGCCCAAGTGGGCACAGACTACTCTTCAGGATGCAGGGGATCTCGTTGGTGATCCCGTCGATACTAGGAGGACTCGATCTAATTTTGAGGAGCCTCCTGTTGCACTCACTGCCACTGAACCATTTCCCTCCATGCATCTTTTCTTGGTTCAACCTTCAGATCCACAGTCTTATGGCGAGGCTGCTGGAAACCCCTTTTGGGAATCCGCCATGAAGGAGGAGTACAACTCCCTCCTCAAGAACCAGACTTGGGATTGGTTCCCCTTCCTTCTAGGAGGAAACTTGTCATATGCAGATGGGTCTACAGTGTTAGCACAAATTCTTGCAAGGGGGGCGTTTTCTCTCCAAGATTCGAGCCCGTGGCGTAAACGCGAAGAAATGGGGCTTAAAGAACCCATCAAATGCATTTTATTCATTTGCAGGCACGAGCGCCAAGCGCAACACACAGAAGACGTCAATTTCAGAATTAAGTGTTAGCAGATGAGTGATCCGGGATTCAACGACAATGATCAATCAATGGAGCAGATCATCGATCATCGAGTAAGCCAGAGCCACGGAGTTGCACGAGTTTTAGCGCTTGAGAGGGACATGTGGTGCACGATTTGGCTCTATCGCCTCTTCGTGCATCGTGACTTTGAAGCACAAGCAACAGCCTCCTCCCAGCTGTGAGACGCGAAGTGCCAAAGGCGTCCAGGACCCGGGCCCACAGTATTGCCGAGATGATCAGGAACATCCATCCAGAGGGACGCGTGGCGTGCGATTAGGCTATGTCACCACCTCACCTTTAGTAGCTTTGAAACACAAGGAGCAACCTCCTCCCAGCCGCGAGACGTGAAGTGTCGAAGGCGTCCAGGACTCGAGCCCACAGTATTGTCGAGATGATCAGGACCGTCCATCCAAAGGGATGAGTGGTGCGCAATTAGGCTATGTCACCACCTCACCTTTTGTAGCTTTGAAGCACAAGGAGCAGCCTCCTCCCATCCACGAAACGTGAAATGCTGAAAGCGCCTTTGAAGATAGGCATAGGGTCACAGGCCGTGGTCACTTGGGGGTGATAGGAAGAACTGTGCAAAGGGCCAAAGCGTCGGGTTTAGCTGCAGAAGGGATCACCGCATTCTCCAGAGACCAGTTCAGCTCGACCTCGATCTTGGTCCTCGCTAAAAATAAATGAAGGTGGATGGAGGTAGTTGAAACCTCGACTCATTCATTAAATGCGAAGCATGGAGGTTCCAGCAGACAGCCTGCCCGAGATGGTCATGTATGCTGGTTTTCTCCAAAGAAGTCATGTCGAGTCCTCATCTGACCACAGGAATCTCCACATGCTATTTTATCCCTTAATGTGTCATCTACCTCCCCTGCAAAGGCCATGCAAAGTTAAGGTGACGTCTGACAAAGGAGTTCAGGCCAGATTTGACTAAGGAGACGCCACACCTTGAAAGTCCTGAGACGCCTCTGCTGGGGAAAACGGAGGAGTATATGTAGGCATTTTTTCCATTTTTGTAGGAAGGGATGGTTAAGCTTAGCTCCTGACTGTAAAGTTTCTGAGGAAGCTCTAGTTATGTATTTTAATTTGAGACTGTCAAATTAATGGAAGTCAGCTGCTCTTTCCTTTTTATTTTGTTTGTTAGCTGTTTAAAACACTCGAAATTGGAGGATCCAGTCGATGGTTGCATATTGTAGGATGACGTATGGTTGGTCACTGCAATCTCTGCACCAGTCTTAAGTAGTCTCCCATGTTGTCTTTTTCAGCTTGAACTGAATGATTCGGAATTGGAGGATCCAGTCGAATGGTTGTGGTTGCATAGTATGATAGGTTTGGTCAGTGTGCAGTTATCACTGTGTCGTTTAGGCACATTTCAGTGTTTCGTTTTTCTTTCCCGAGTTGCTGGAAGGCCTGATGCCCAGAGCAGTCTCCTCCCTTTTCTCCCTAGTCTTCCCTCTAATCTCGCTTTAACTCAAATTCCTAACTGAAGTTAGTTCTGGCCCTCACTTCCCTGTGCATTTCTGGCCTAGTTTTCTGAGTTAAATGATTTTGTCCCGAGTTTACTCCCATCCGATCACCCCTTTAAACAAACTCATGACAATGAACTGATGGGCGTCGAGCTCTGCTTCTTCTGCAATCCAGGAGTGACATCCAACACCAACATTTCTGGCACCGTTGCCGGGGACGGAGTTGAAGATTTTCCCTGGGATTGAACGACAAAGCTTACTGGTTTTGAGGGTGCATCAGAACCTAGTACATCAAAGATTACTACTGTGCACCTGGCGACTCCGCTGTGGCGAATCCAAGGTTTCCACATCACTGTTTCAGTTGTGGCTACTTTAGCACACCTGAAAGCTGACCCAGAGGAGCTTTCTCGAGAAGGTTTCAACAACTGCTTTCTCAGCCTGAGAAGCTTCCTGGGGTAATGACAATGTTAAGATCTGGTCTTTGATGGTGAACAAGGACCAAGCACATTCAAAGATGTAAATCTTTCACCTGACGACTCCATGATTCAAGGATCAATCAACGACTCCACTGGTTCGATATGGAGAAAATTAGCTCAAAGGTTTGCTTTCTGTGACTTTTCCCAGATAGTTGGTTTTCCTAATGCACTTCCTGATAGAGACATATGGGAAAATTTCCTCCCTGAATTTCACGCAAAGGGTTCGGAGGAACCAATTGAGCATTTACTGGACTTTCATGGAGTTATTTATCGACCTAATATCACACATGAAGATGTCCAGATTAAGCTGTTTAGGTATTCATTAAGGGAAGATGCTCTTGAATGGTGTCGATCTCTTCCCACTGCAAGCATCCACTCTTTGAAAGGTTTTCATACAACTTTCCATTCATTTTGTAAAGATTACTTTCCATCTGAGTGTTTGTATGAAAACTGTTGTGAGGAGTTTTCTTCGCTTCATGAATCCTCTGCCGGTCCTAAAGACCATGTTTATGATGAAGCTTTTACTGTGGAGGAAAGCATTTGCTATGAAAATATAGAGGTGTTGAATGATATTAATTTTGTTAGCCCTAGGATAGAAGCATCTGACATCATCTCAGATGCATCTATTCTTTTAGATGCTCATAAAGATCAACATGCCTCTTGTTAAAATTATGAGTTTATAGAGAAGATGTGGTCTATAGTAGATGGCTCACCTGGATATAGGGTTGAAGCAGATGTTCCTGGCAGTCCTGCTTATGATGACGAAGACCTTCCCGTTTTTAAAGAAGAGATGGTTGTGGAAGAGGATTCTTCTCTTTTCCTTCAAGGGGTTTTCCATGATATATTTTTACCTAGGATTAAAGAGAACCCCATGGATCCTATTTACGATGATTACAGATCTGATCCCTGGGAGAGTTATGGAGAGCAGGAGGAGGACCAGAAAAGGGTGCAGTTTACAGCCTACACAGAGGTCACCGAGCAACAGTTTGAAGAGCATAATTTACCTGCGGTCCCTATTTATGATGAATACGAATCTGACCCAGAAGAGGAACCAGAAGAACCAGAGGAGCAGTCGAAGATGCAGTTTACAGACTGCGCAGAGCCAGTCAGCGAGCAGCCACCGCCTGAGATCAGTCAGCCTACGACAACTGTCCACCCACCTGTGCTTACCAGAGATATTCAGCCATGCGTGAACAACTATGTAGCAGAGGAGGCTTCTTGTCACCAATTTTCTGGAGTTTTCCACTGGTCCTATGAGTCTGTGAAGGAATACATGGAGTTGTATTTCCTTCTCAATTTGGAGCCGCCCAATTTCATCTCAACTTCAGTCTGTAAGGAGGAGATGAAGAGCGTAACCATTCTGCTATCTCGGTTACACCATCTGTTGGTGATCATCGACAGAAGGAAGGAGCTTCTATTCAGGAAGTTGCTTGAATGGCTATGGTGGAAGTTTGCTTTCACCTAGCCCCATGTAAAGAATTTTATTAGTTTAGGACTGTACATAAATAAGCTCCTTGGAGCGTCTATGTTTAGTTTGATTGGTTTTTACTTTTCGACATATATTTCTCAGCAGAAGGTTTTGAGCTTGACTCCATAGCCAAACAACAAGGCACTGAGACTGCAAAATGAGTTCTTAGAGCATCACAAGGACGACTCTATCCCCCATGCATCCTAATGTTAGCACAAATTCTTGCAAGGGGGGTGTTTTCTCTCCAAGATTCGAGCCCGTGGCGTAAACGCGAAGAAATGGGGCTTAAAGAACCCATCAAATTTATTTTATTCATTTGCAGATCGTCAAGCGGAGCACACAAAAGTTGTCCATTTTGGACTTAAGTGTTAGCAGATGAGCAATCCGGGATTCAACGACAAGGATTAATCGATGGAGCAAATCATCGGTCATTGGGTAAGCTAGAGCCATGGAGTTGCACGAGTTTTAGCGCTTGAGAGGGACACGTGGTGCGCAATTTGGCTCTATCGCCTCTTCACGCATTGCGACTTTGAAGCACAAGGAGCAGCCTCGTCCCAGCCGTGAGACATGAAGTGCCGAAGGCGTCCAGGACCTGGGCCCACAGTATTGCCAAGATGATCAGGACCGTCCATCCGGAGGGACGCGTGGTGTGCGATTAGGCTATGTCGCCACCTCGCCTTTCGTAGCTTTGAAACACAAGGAGCAACCTCCTCCCAGCCGCGAGATGCGAAGTGCCGAAGGCATCCAGGACCCGGGCCCACAGTATTGCCGAGATGATCAGGACCGTTCATCCAGAGGGATGAGTGGCACACGATTAGGTTATGTCGCCACCTCGCCTTTCGTAGCTTTGAAGCACAAGGTGCAGCCTCCTCCCATCTACGAAACGTGAAATGCCGAAAGCGCCTTTGAAGATAGGCATAGGGTCACAGGCCGTGGTCACTTGGGGGCGATAGGAAGAACTACACAAAGGGTCGAAGTGTCGGGTTTAGCTGCAGAAGGGATCACCGCGTTCTCCAGAGACTAGTTCAGATCGACCTCGAACTTGGTCCTTGCTAAATATAAATGAAGGTGGATGGAGGTAGTTGAAACCTTGGCTCATTCATTAAATGTGAAGCATGGAGGTTCCGACAGACAGCCTGCCCGAGATGGTCCTGTACGCTGGTTTTCTCCAAAGAAGTCATGCCGAGTCCTCGTCTGACCACAGGAGTCTCCACACGCTATTTTATCCTTGAATGTTTCAGCTACCTCCCCTGCAAAGGCCATGCAAAGTTAAGGTGACGTCTGACAAAGGAGTTCAGGCCAGATTTGACTGAAGAGACGCCACACCTTTAAAGTCCTGAGATGTCTCTGCTGGGGAAAATGAAGGAGTATATGTAGACATTTTTTCCATTTTTGTAGGAAGGGATGGTTGAGCTTAGCTCCCGACTGTAAAGTTTCTGAGGAAGCTCTGGTTATGTATTTTGATTTGAGACTGTCAAATTAATGGAAGTCAGCTTCTCTTTCCTTTTTATTTTATTTGTTAGCTATTTAAAACACTCGAAATTGGAGGATCGAGTCGAGGGTTGCATATTGTAGGATGACGTATGGTTGGTCACTGCAATCTCTGCACCACTCTTAAGCAGTCTCCCACATTGTATTTTTTAGCTTGCACTGAATGATTCAGAATTGGAGGTTCCAGTCGAATGGTTGTGGCTGCATAGTATGATAGGTTTGGTTAGTGTGCAGTTATCACTGTGTCGTTTAGGCACATTTCAATGTTTCGGTTTTCTTTCCTGAGTTGCTGGAAGGCCTGATGCCCAGAGCATTATCCTCCCTTTTCTCCCTAGTCTTCCCTCTAATCTCTCTTTAACTCAAATTCCTGATTGAAGTTAGTTCTGGCCCTCACTTCCCTGTGCATTTATGGCCTAGTTTTCTGAGTTAAATGATTTTGTCTTGAGTTTACTCCCATCCGATCACCCCGTTAAACAAATTCATGACAATAAACTGATGGGCGTCGGGCTCTGCTTCTGCTGCAATCCAGGAGTGACTTCCAACGCCAACATACAGGACCAAGAGCGCAACAAATGGACAGATTGGAAGATACAAAACTAGGCTTGTCGCCAAAGGCTTTCAGCAGGTGCATGGTATTGACTATGATGAGACCTTCGCTCCAGTAGCGAAGATGGATTCCATACGATTGGAACTTGCCATTGCGACAACCAAGGGATGGGAGATTCATCAGATGGACGTGAAGAATGCATTTCTTCACGGTGATCTCTCTGAGGAGATCTACATGGAGCATCCCCAGGGATTTATGCAGGACTCATATTTGGTCTGTCGACTGAAGAAGTCCCTTTATGGCCTCAAGCAGGCTCCGAGGGCATGGTATGCCAAGATGGACTCCTACCTTTTGTCACAGAACTTTGTACGTTGTAAATCAGACCTGAATGTCTACATGCTCAGGACAGTTGATTCACTTCTACTCTTAGTTCTGTACGCTGATGACTTGTTGATCATTGGTTGCTTGACTTCAACGATTGTTGCAGTCAAGAGGATTCTACATGACAGGTTTTTGATGATGAACATGGGTCCGCTATACTTCTTCCTTGGACTCGAGATCAGTTAGGATGCATCAGACATCAAATTGTCATAGGCCAAGTATACATGAGATCTCCTTGAGAGATTTCACATGACAGACTACAAGTCTGCTCCGACTCCTTTCCTATCAGGAGTCAAACTTGAGGATGGTGGGGAGACTCCACTCGTTGACAACACACTGTATAGACAACTAGTGGGGAGCTTTTTGTATCTCACCCAGTCCAGACCAGACCTCTCATATGCAGTTGGCGCAGTTTCCAGGTTCATGCAGGAGCCACATGAGCTACATTGGAAGGATGCAAAGTGTATCCTTTGATATGTACAGGGCACCATCACCTTTGGGATTCATTATGCAACAGACTCTACATTAGATCTCATCAATTTTAATGATTTCGATTGGGCTAGCGATAGAACGGATCGCAAGTCCACATTTTGTTAGTCACTCAGTCTTGGTTTCGGGCCTATCTGTTGGTCGAGCAAGAAGCAAGTTGCGATTTCTCTATCTTTAGCTGAGGCAGAGTACAGACGGGTAGTTAACATAACCATTTAGACTATGTGGCTACAACATTTTCTCATTGAGTTGGGCATTCAGTTTCATCGACCGATCGTCATCTGGTGTGACAACCAGAGCACTCTGAAGTTCTGCAGAGATCTAGTTCAAAGGCAGCGGACGAAGCACATCGAGATCCACATGCACTACATCTGGGACTTAGTACATGAGGGGATCATCAACTTACAATTATGTTCTTCAACAAAACATATGACAGATATATTCACCAAGACCTTCACTGAGCAGAAGTTCCATTCTCTACGAAGTCGTCTTGGAGTGAAGGACACAGTTGCCTAGAAACTATAGTTATTTTTTTTAACATACATTGTATCTTGAGGGGGGGAGGGGTTTTTGCATTAGGTTTTCCCTCTTTCCTCACTTTATTTCAATGTATTTTTGGTATTTGGGTACCTAACATGGCCTCGTTGTCGGGACCCATTCTTTATTTTCACCATAGTGATGTTCAGGGGGTATTGGAGTTACTTCACACACACCTAGGATTTTTTTTCCTAAGGTTTTTCCTTGTTTATTAGTCATAATTAGTCATTATCCAGTCTCCTATATTTTAGGGGAGAATATTCCACCTGGAGAATATTCCACCTGGAGAATATTCTCTTTCAGTTGACACTTCAGTTTGACTAGTTGAGTTGAGTTTAGATGTTGCATCGGTTTTGTCACCATGAAACATTGGGATCATCACCATGCTAATTTGACCTTTCCTTGGTATCATCACCAGACTAGCACATTACCCTTGATTCCCTGAGTTAAATCCTCACTACTCTCTATTCAGTCAGTTAACTGAAGACTAGTTGACTAGTTAACTCAACTAGGTGGCAGTTCACTCCCGTAACTGCCTGAGAGACTGGATTAGGTGGCAGTTCACTCCCGTAACTGTTGGTGTGTGTCCAAATCACTCTAGACCACCACTACGACACATTGGTTCTCCTCTAGTGCGCACTCATTGAGTTATACATAGTATATCATGTGTAAATTATTCATTATTCAAACGGTTAATGATAATTATTTTATTCTTTCTCTCCTTCTTCTTCTTTCTCCTTTTCTCTCTACAAATGTGTGTATCATTGTTTAGCTAGATATATTATGTGCAAGTTCAACACATTTACAGGAAGTTGTTGAAAGCAATTATGCAGTGAAAACGATGGATGATCGACTTACGTTGTTGAGTGATTTTCAATCTCAAGGCTTCACAAAGGTCCAATTCAATGCGAACATTTAAAATTGACTTGACATGGTCCCTTGACATTTTTCAAGGTCATAGTAAAGATTATGTGAGTAATTATTAATCTTGTATGAATTGAAAACTACTCTAAAGGTGGTAGTTGAGGATAAGACATTGATATCAAACCACTTTTTGAGAAAAA